>LR812537.1:2544102-2586602 GCA_903798195.1 Danio kyathit
TTGTTTCGCATTAATGTAGATATATTACATGTTTTAATTACATTATTGAATAAAATGAATAGCATTATTATTTTTAATCATCATCATTAATAATAAATAAACTAAAAATAATTTGACAGCTTCAGCTGTTCACATCAACATGACCGGCACTTTCAGACTTCAGCACCACATGTCTTTAGCATGAATTGAAATCGACTTTCCCTCCTAAAGGAAAAAATACAATCATTTTTAAAATTGCAATGCGATTAGTCATGTATTCGCAATTTCACATAAATCAGCATGCGAAAATTTAAATAGCCTATTTCCATTGCGCTCTCTCTCTCTCTCAGCAGCAGTTCACGCGCTCTGGATAAGCGCACTATACAGCCACATCTTGTAGCAAATTAATTTGCAACTTTGTTGTATAACAAATAGGCTAAATAACAACATTTAATTAACAAACAAATGAAATAAAATTATTTGTAAAAATGAATCTACAGAAAAAAGAAAATGAAAAGAACTGAAACCAGCTCAAATGTTCTGTTCTGGAATAACAGGTGTTGCGATCAAATTAATTCGATGGAATGATAAACACAGACAGGCGCATTTTTCAGAAAATAGCCTATTTTATTTTATTTAAAAATATGTTAGGCCTATATTTATTATATATATATATTTTAAATAGCCTATATTAAATTACCATTCATTTTGGCTTTAACGAATTATTGAACAGATTATTAATAACTTATCAAAACATTTACTGAGCTCAGTGTCGGCCGTCACCGGATAAAGTCCAATCTTTCTTTAATTTTTTGGACTTTTGTTTGAAAGCTTAGTGGCATTGTAGAGGTCCAATTTACTGTTGTTTGATTTAAATTATAGCCTATATATGCGCCAATAAACAAGTCAAAGGAATGAGTGAATTAATAAAATGATTCTTAAATGTCGATATTGTTTATTGATTATATGAAAAAAATAACAAATGTTTTATAAAAATAAAATTAGCAATTTTCATAATTTATACGATTCAGTTAAATATAAGTTGGACATTTATGGGGCCATGTAACATGTTTTTGTGTTTGTTTTTTTGTTCTCGGTGATCTTTAATATATACTGGGTAGCTACGCAAAATATTTTCTAAAATGTCAAGCAGGAATTTGTCGATTAGCTTTAATTATGAAGACAAAGAAATATTAAAAATAACAAAATAAAATGATAAAAAAAAATACAAAGATAAAAAGAGCAGCATTTTGCTAAATATAATAGTCCTTTATATGCTTTAAATCCTGCTATGTGTTGTTTCATATTCGTTTTTATTTCACTTGATGCATTAGTTATTTAATGTTTGAAAGCTGAAAGAAATAACAGCCGTCCTTTAAATCATTATTTTACCATCAAAATGTAGTATATTTTATATTACTATAAACTTTTGATATAAAACCGCTGTGTAATTTAATTGATTGTTAAAAATGAAATAATTTTATGGCATAACAGTGTTTAGTAGTTGCTTTCGCTTTCGTTCTTCACGGAAGCTTTAACAGAAGCGTGTGCCGCATTCACCTCTGACGTGGCTACTCAGCCTGTAGCCTAGTTTGGGATTTTTTCGTTGTGACGATTAAGCAAGAATCATAATGCATTGCATATTCAGCTCATTCTTCAGTAGCCTCAACACAGGCTGGTAGCCTAGATTTAAACGGATCGTTTATAAGAATGAGCGATTAATAGATTAATTGGTCGTTAATTTAAATGATCATTGATCACTGGATTTTGTAGAAACTGACATCCCTAGTTCAAAGTAAAAAAAAGAAAAGAAGAGAGATCATGCTTTTATGATGTTAGTTTTCATACAATAAAAAGATTTCAATCACAAAATCCTCTGGCTTTTTTCCTTTTTTTTTTTTTTTTTTTTTTTTTGCTGTATCGAAAACATACCGAACCGTGACACCACTGTGTCGTATCGAACCGAACCGTGATTTTGTGAACCGTTACACCCCTAATATATATATATATATATATATATATATATATATATATATATATATATATATATATATATATATATATATATATATATATATATATATATATATATATATATATATATAATTGAATAATTAGCACCCCTGGTTATATTTTTCCTAATTTCTGTTTAACAGAGAGAAGATTTGTTCAACACATTTCTAATCATAATAGTTTTAATAACTCATCTCTAATAACTGATTTATTTTATCTTTGTCATGATGACAGTAAATAATATTTGACTAGATATTCTTCAAGACACTTCTATACAGCTTAAAGTGACATTTAAAGGCTTCACTAGGTTAATTAGGTTAACTAGGCAGGTTAGGGTAATTAGGCAAGTTATTGTATAGCGATGGTTTGTTCTGTAGACTATCAGAAAATATATAGCTTAAAGAGACTAATAATTTTGACCTTAAAATGGTGTTTAAAAAATTAAAACTGCTTTTATTCTAGCTGAAATAAAACAAATAAGACTTTCTCCAGAAGAAAAAATATTATCAGACATACTGTGAAAATTTCCTTGCTCTGTTAAACATCATTTGGGAAATATTTAAAAAAGAGAAAAAAATCAAAAGGGGGCGAATAATTCTTTCAACTGTACATATCTATATATATATATATATAGCTGGGGTGCCAGGAAAAATTACAGAAATTTCCTTACATTTTAATTTCCAGTGAATTTCTGTAATTTAATGGCCGTTATTTAAATAAATAAAAAATAAATAAATAAAATAGCGGATTTTTTTTTACAGTGTAAATATATAATAATATATATGGTTAAAGACATAAAGACATAGTCCTCTGATTTTTTTTTTTTTTGTTCTTGTTCAAATATTTCCCAAATGATGTTTAACAGATTCAGGAATTTTTCACAGTATTTCCTATAATATTTTTTCTTCTGGAGAAAGTCTCATTTGTTTTATTTTGGCTAGAATAAAAGCAGTTTTTTTTGTTTTTAAGCCATTTTAAGGTCAATATTATCAGCCCCTTTAAGCTATTTGTTTTGGATTGTCTCCAAAAATAAACCACTGTTATACAACACTGTAAAAAATTCAGGGTTCCACACAGTTCATTGATGTTGTCCCAACACAAATTGATTAAGTTAACACAAATTTGTGAATTGAACATAAAAAAATTAAGCTGTCCCGATGAAATCTCAGGAATTATGTTGTTTCAGCTCATTTTAAATTAGTTTGAACGAGCAAAAAAAAAATATATTTTTTGATTAAATGACTTGCCTAATTACCCTAACTTTACCCTAATTAGTTAAGCCTTTAAAGGTCACTTTAAGCTGAATTCTAGTGTCTTGAAGAATATCTAGTCTAATATTATTTACTGTCATCATGACAAAGAGAAAATAAATCAGTTATTAGAGATGAGTTATTAAAACTATTATGATTAGAAATGTGCTGAAAAAAAAATCTGTTAAACAGAAATTGTGGAAAAATATATAGAGGAGGGCTTCAACTACATCTGTATATTGGTGCAAGCTAAACTAAAACTTTCTAGCAGCTAATCCAGGTTCACGATACAAGGTTTCACTGCACAATACTGTGGTTGATTGTTTGAACAATCTTGTATTAGTCATAAAAAATCTGATGAATTCCTCCTTTGCGAGTGTTTTGTCGAGAACATTGTCTCCTCTGGGGTCCAGGTGAATGAGGAGACCGAACTAATCGCCTCTCTGACTCTTGACAGCGGCTTGTTGAATTGAAAGCTTTGAGGAATTAAGCGTTTGTGCTCGGCGTAATAAGCTCACCTCACAGAGGTCTTGTTGTTAAGACCCAAGGACAGGCTCCTTTAGCTCATTAAACACAGACGAGAGCTGCTGCATGTCTGCTCTTATGTAAAACTCTCCATGTCCAGTACAGAGATAATAAAGGCACACGTCTCCACCCGGCGACGTTGAACACCACAAAATACTGGATTCCATGTAGGCCTAATTGGGTCTGACTGAGCTTCACACTTTCACATCCAATATCTGTGAATATACACTAAAACACTGGAGCAGAGGGAACAGAAAAACTGTGTGGAGATAGTGGAGATTGGCTGAATGACACTACACTGTCAAAACAAATATCGGATTATTAACAGTTTCCGTATATTGTGTGTTTTCTGTTTATTTCCGGTTGTGGATTCCATTATGGGATGTTGATCTCTGCTCTGTACACTTTTGATGTTGTAAATTCAACTCTACAGTTAAACAAAGTGACTTATATTGACATTTTAATAGTTTGAAATAATCTAAGAAATGAAATATAGAGAAATAAGCCCAGAAAATGTGCTGGCGGTTTATTAAAAGGTTTTTGTAGCGTGACATACAACAACAACCCAGACAATATATAACTTTAAACTATTAAAAATGTTCATAAAAGTCACTTTTTTTTTTTTTACTTTTCAATGTTAAAAGTTGTTGGAAGAAAGATCAAGGTCCCATAATGCAATTCAAAAGCAGAAATAAATGGGGGGAAATAAAAACAGTTATAAAACCCCTCTACAATGTTTTGACATACCTATTTTGGCTAAAACAGCTCTCGAAAAAGTCTATAGCAAAGAATATATATATATATATATATATATATATATATATATATATATATACAGTTGCAATCAGAATTATTCAACCCCCTGTTTATTTTTCCCCCAATTTCTGTTTAACGGAGAGAAAAAAATTTCAACACATTTCTACACATAATAGTTTTAATAACTCATCTCTAATAACTGATTTATTTTATCTTTGCCATGATGACAGTAAATAATATTAGACTAGATATTCTTCAAGACACTTCTATGCAGCTTAAAGTGACATTTAAAGGCTTAACTAGGTTAACTAGGTTAACTAGGCAGGTTAGGGTAATTAGGCAAGTTATTGTATAATGATGGTTTGTTCTGTAGACTATTGAAAAAATGTATAGCTTAAAGGGGCTAATAATTTTGACCTTAAAATGGTGTTTAAAAAATTAAAAACTGCTTTTATTCTAGCCGAAATAAAACAAATAAGACTTTCTCCAGAAGAAAAAATATTATCAGACATACTGTGAAAATTTCCTTGCTCTGTTAAACATCATTTGGGAAATATTTAAAAAAGAAAAAAAAAATTCAAAGGGGGTTCAATAATTCTGATTGCAACTGTATTTATATAATATATATGCAGTTTTTGCTTCTGGTCTTTTGACATTTTCTTCCCATTTTGATGGACATGAATGTAAATATGACTAGTTTGTTTGTCAACAAGAGCCATGAATTTTCTTTTAGGCTTATTTTATA
Organism: Danio kyathit; assembly: GCA_903798195.1. Taxonomy (NCBI): domain Eukaryota; kingdom Metazoa; phylum Chordata; class Actinopteri; order Cypriniformes; family Danionidae; genus Danio; species Danio kyathit. The sequence continues at coordinate 2,549,371 of LR812537.1, forward strand.
TCAAATCTTCTTTTAGACTTATACTTTTATTATTACTTTAAAATGTATTCATTCAAATATTAATTTAATGAGTCTAATAGGCTACCATGGAAGCTCGTTCCCGCCTCTGAATAAATACAAAAAAGGTTATTTTGAGTTTTTATCTCAGAATTTCATGATACAAACTCGCAATTCCATCATATAAAATCAGACTTCTGGGATTATAAAGTCACAATTCAGATTTCTGATTTTATATCTCGCAATTCTGCAAAAATTCCAGTGTTAAATATACAGTGTGATTTTTTTTGGTGCTGTTCAGTGTTAAAACCGGAGTACATTTTAATCCACGAGTGTGAAAGAGCGTATATTTAAGAGTTTTTTTTCAGTGTTAAACTTTTAGCCCAATATTCAGTGTATTTCCCACTAGTGATGGGGAAGTCCAGTTTTTTCTTTACTCTAACCGGTTCTTTCAGACAAACAGTGATCAAACCAGTATGTTTTACTTAAACTTGAAACATGTCTTGTTGCATTTTAAAATGCAGACTTTTATATTAATATTATTTCTGAAAAGATTAATGAACATTTAACAAATGAAAACTATTTTCAGCATATTTGATCATGGTTATCTGTCACAAACACCAATTGATAATATAGGAAAAAAGGTCATATATTAACACTTTGAAGGGTAACACACACTCCAGTTCGATGTAAGAATAAACTCTTACTGTGTTAAAATGAACTCTGAGAGTAATGTACAAATTTCACACCTTAGAAAGTGTTATTTTAACTCCAAAATAGAGGGAGTCATATGTACACCCAAGGAGTGTTAAGTTAAACTCAAATTGAGTTAAATGTACACTGATTTTTTGGCTGTGAGATAAAAATTAGCAATAACCTTTTTTTCATATTTCTTTTTATTATTCAATGGAGGGAAAGAGCTTCTTCCATACAATATTGTCCAACACATTTTAAGACAAACTTGTTTTAACACTGACATCTAGTGTACATAACATGGCATTATAGCAATATTATTATATTTAAATTATATTGTTGTATATAAATGATTATATTATATTACATTATTATTATATCGTTATTAATTATATTATAATATCAATTATATTTTCATAATTTACTTGTTTTAGGGGAGCTGATCAAGGAAAATGCGCTGAAATTTTAATTATTTAAATGACAGATTTCATGAATTCATGAAAAGGCTTATTTTATTATAATGTTTTTTATTTATATATTTTTATAAATATATATATATAAACTTAAAGATAATATATTAAATAATTAAATGTGATAAATAAAATCATACATATTTTTAATCACATTTAATTCTTTAATAGCACACTATAGGAAATGCAGAAGGATAAAGCACATTAGCTCGGAATAAAACATTATGAACATAATAAAACAACCCGTAATAACTCATAAGGCAACACATACTGCAATTAGTTATATATTTAATCCAAAAGCAAAACAATATTAAATATATAAATACATTATTTAAATGTGTTGCATTCTGATTATCATATCAAAATAATCAAAAGTGTTTTTCCAAAAGATCCTTAAAGTTAATAAAAATAGTAAATAAAAAGACGAATATCTGTTTAAATATCACTAAAGGAGGAGCGATAGATTTTGTCAGACTTTTATTTTGACACACTTCCCATAATTTCTATTACTGAGAAGTCACAAAAACACGCCTCTTACCTTTATTAAATATACATTTCCCAAACTATTAGCACACTTAAAACACCACGATTTATAGATTAGCTAAATAACAATGCAAATATACATATATACAAAATAAAATTGAACGGACTTTTATTCCATCTATTCGCAGGCTCGCGCTGTCTGTCGCTTCCTTTACGTCAGTCGTGTGTCTCTCATACGCACAGCCGCAGACACAAAAGCTCCTTGTATTCATTCAATAAACGTTTTAATCACAAATACACAATAAAGCATGATGAACATGGCCTCCACATCATGCGAGAAGGCTTTAGGACCCAAAAAGAAGAGCGAGAAGAAGATCGCGTCCAAAGAGGAGTACAGATTACTGTCCAATATCATGGGAGTGATGAATAACTTGAGGAAACAGGTAAATATCAGCACACATCGCTAAAATATGATGTAAACTGTGGTTTATTTGTGATATAATTTGATAATTAATACTGATAATATTATACAGTAATGTACTAAAAGCAATGTCTGGCTTTAAGCTGAAAACGGCTAACTTAATAAAGGTAAGCTAGTTTGTTTACTAAAAATGAAGGTACTATTATATAATTAATATGTTATTACTGTATATTTTATAATACATTCACTAAGTAGAAGTACTTAATGGTTTTAATTTTATATTAAAACTTAAATTAGTCCTTATTTAGCCTATTAGCTGCTCGTAATTATTAATTTGAGGTAAATTAGTACACTGAGGTAAAGTTTGGTTTTATATTTGCACATTCAGACTTATTATTACACATTCAGAAAGCAGTAAAACAATTTAAAATGGCTAATACATATTAAAATATCTAATACAGATGAATTATTATGATGTGCTCCCTATATTGTTTACTTTGAATATTTGGTGTGAAATAGTATGTAAGTATGACTTCAAAACAACACTAGCACTATTAATTTTTATTTATTTTGTTTTATTTAACATTTATAAGATATGTAACAAAAAAAAAAACAATACTAATAAAATAAAGAGAATTTTTTTTTTACATTAGCCCCCCATCCCCCTCAAAAAAAAAAAAAAAAAAAAAAAGGGGAGGGATCGTCTCAGTTACCACATATACATACATATATACACACACGACATATGTAGCATAAACATATTTAAAACAAAGATGACAGTATTCATGTTTTCTCAAAGTCAGTGTCATGAATATATGGGTTAGAGATGAACATTTACAAACGTAAAATGCTAGATTCCTAAGAGTCTTAAAATAGGTCCCCATGTGGTTTCAGTTTTTTTCTGTGCAGTTTCAAGACGTAGTTGTTCCATTTGAATGACATAGAGCAGCTCGTTCAACCACCTCTTAAAGCAGGGAGCCTTTGGAGATTTCCAATTAAGTAAGATAATCTTTTTTTTTGCTGTAATCATGCCGACCATCAGGGCTTGCTGTTGGGCTGATGGAAAAGTGTCCATTATATTAGAATATCCAAAAATAGCCAAATTGTAGTCAGGTTGGATATTTATTCCATAAGCATTGGAAAACAATTCAAAAATGCTGGACCAAAACTCATAAAGAACAGGACAAAACCAAAATAAATGTGCCAAAGTCCCCTCTGCTCCACCACATCTGTCACAATTAGGAGATACAGAGGGAAAGATTTTACTTAATCTAGTTTTAGAGAAATGAAGGCGATGTAAAACTTTAAAATGAATTAATTTATGTCTCGAATTTCTTGAAAATGAATAAATGAATGAATAAGTACTAGTATGTAATGATTAGGTGCTGGTAGATAATTGGTAATTGTATTTTAATGGTAATAGTATTCTATGTATATGTGGCACACACACATGCATAGAAACAAAACAATTTAGTTACATAGATATTTCAGTTTATATATAGGTGGTATCACAAATATATATTTAATATCTAAATATAAATAAACATTTTCTCAAATAAATGTTTGCATGAATGTATTTATGTATACATAATAAATATACACAGTACACACACATATATTATGTCAAAACTTTTATTTTGGATGTGATTAATTACTATTAATCTTTACCCAGCACTATATTTTTTGTTAAATTTATAGCCCACATTTAACCCACATTTTTTTACCATATTTTACATAAATTTTTTTAAAAAATCATCTCTATAAAACAAGTAGTAGCAGCATAAACTTAGATGCTAGTATGGTTTATGGATGAACTGTGAAACGGCTTGTAGTGCAGGAATAGAGTGTGATGCAGAGGATCTGTGTGTGTGTGTTTTCAGGGAATCCTCTGTGATGTTATTCTGGTGGTGGAGGGAAAACACATCCTGGCACACAGAGTGGTGCTGTCGGCCGCCAGCCACTTCTTCAGCCTCATGTTCACATGTGAGAAACACTAAAACCACATACATACAAATATTTATCTTAATCCATGCAATTTAAATGAAATGAGACTTTTTAAAGAAAGAAATATAATTGGAAATACTGTGATCATTTTCACTTAGGAAATATTTAAAAATGCATATACAGTTGAGGGCTCTACTGTGAAATATTTATTCTTTTTCTAATATTTCTTAAGTGATATTTAATAGAGCAATGATATTTTCACAGTATTTCCTGTATTATTTTTTCTTCTGGAGAAAGTCTTATTTGTTTTATTTCGGCTAGAATAAAAGCAGTTCTTAATTTTTTTTAATCATTTTAAGGTCAATATTATTAGCCCCCTTAAGCAATATTTGTTTTGGATTGTCTACAGAACAAACCACTGTTATACAAGGACTTGCCTAATTACCCTAACTTTACCCTAATTATCCTAGTTAAGCCTTTAAATGTCACTTTAAGCTGTATAAAAGTGTCTTGAAAAATATCTAGTAAAATATTATGTGCTGTCATCATGACAAAGATAAAATAAATCAGTTATTAGAAATGATTTATTAAAACTATAATGTTTAGAAATGTGTTGAAATCTCTCCGTTAAACAGAAATTAGGGAAAGAAAAAATAAACAGGGGGGGTGATAATTTAGGGGGGCTAATAATTCTGACTTCAACTGTATATATATATATATATATATATATATATATATATATATATATATAAATATATATACATATATATATATATATATATATATATATATATATATATATATATATATATATACAGTTGAAGTCAGAATTATTAGCCCCTCTGTTTATTTTTTCCCCCAATTTCTGTTTAACGGAGAGCAGATTTTTTCAACACATTTCTAATCATAATAGTTGTAATAACTCATCTCTAATAACTGATTTATTTTATCTTTGTCATGATGACAGTAAATAATATTTGACTAGATATTCTTCAAGACACTTCTATACAGCTTAAAGTGACATTTAAAGGCTTAACTAGGTTAATTAGGTTAACTAGGCAGGTTAGGGTAATTAGGCAAGTCATTGTATAATGATGGTTTGTTCTGTAGACTATCGGAAAAATATATAGCTTAAAGGGGCGAATAATTTTGTCCTTTAAAATGGCTTTTAAAAAATTAAAAACTGCTTTCATTCTAGCCGAAATAAAACATATAAGACTTTCTCCAGAAGAAAAAATATTATCAGACATACTGTGAAAATTTCCTTGTTTTGTTAAACATCATTTGGGAAATATTTAAAAAAGAAAAAGAATTCAAAGGGGGTTCAATAATTCTGATTGCAACTGTATATATATATATATATATATATATATATATATATATATATATATATATATATATATATATATATATATATATATATATATTATATATATATATATATATATATATATATATATATATATATATATATATATCTTTTTGGTGGGGAGGTGTTACGAGTAGTTGTTGTGGTGTAGTGTGTGGTGTTTTCTCTCTTGCTCTCGCTCTCTCGCTCTCTTTCTTTCGCTCTCTCTTTGAATTATTCACAGGTGCAGCGTAGGGCTGGGCGATTTTTTCGATTTTTTTCGATTAATTCGAATTTACGTTTTAAGACGATTTTATTTTTTATAAAATCGAGAAATCGCGATTTTTTTTAATAAAAATATTAAAGCTGCTTTTCCACTATCGTGCCAAACCGTTCTAAACTGTTAGACAACCGTGCTGAATTGTGCTGATTCTGTGTGTTGACGTCGCGGCTCGGTCCCGCAGCCGCCTGTCTCTCCCGCGCGAGCTGCGAGACGCGCGCGCGAGGAGAGGAGAGAAGGCTCGACAGGCGGAGGTCCACTCCTTCATTCTAATCATCCAACCCGCCCGCACATATTATTTTATCTGATATATATATCCGCACCCGATCGCCACCTTAATAATTCTAATTCTTTGTTTTAAGCATGATGATAGGTGTAACTTTCTCCGCAATGTCCGGCGGCAGAGTAACAGCTCGTTAATTCATGCTCGAGCAAATGATGAGACGGACAAAAGTACTCGATGCATGCCCTTCTTTTACTTATTTCAGTGTTTTCAGGTTCACAGTGCAAAACAGCTCCCGGGTGGAATTACTGAAGTAAACATAAAACAAAACCGGATAAAACTTTCTCCCTCTAATTCACCGCACGCACAGCACACAGCGAGAACTCACATCACACAGCATGCGTGTCGAACAACTCCCGTAAAAGCAGTCCTAAAGCGGCCACACTATTTCCCCTCTCCTGCAACTTAGGTCACAGTGGATCGTTCGTTATTAACAGCAGATTCAGCTTTTACATATACAGGAAAAAGAGAACAAAAACAGCCTAAACAGCAGCTATGTTGTGTGTACTAGGCGCTTTTCTTAACACTGTGCAAAAACAGAATAGCATCTACTGTGCCTGGATTCGGGCGATTCCGAAACCGCAGAAAGTCAAATCTTTCTTTAATTTGGACTTTTGCTTGAATTACGGAGTGGCACAGTAGCTGTGCAAGGTACTGTATGAATTAAATCATAACCCATATATGCACCAATAAACAAGTAAAATGAATGAATGAATAAAATAAATATGGATTCTTAAATGTCGGTAGTTTGTACTCCAAAAAAATATCAATACTTATCGACAAATGTTTTATAAAAATAGAGCAATTTTCAACATTTCAGCTATAGGCCATTATACGATTCAGTTAAATATAAGATAGACATTTAAATATAGATAGATATGTAATATAGATAGATATATTAAATATAGACATAGACATTTAAATATAGATAGATATGGTAATCTTTAATATATACTGGGTGGTGTAGCTACGCACAAATATTTTCTAAAACGTCAAGCAGATATTTGTCTATAGCTTGTTAGTTATTTATCAAGACAAAAAATAATTAAAATAACAAAAATAAAACTATAAAATTACAAAGATAAAAAGAGCAGCATTCTGCTAAATATAGTCCTTTATATCCTGATATGCTGTGTGTTGTTTCATTCATTTTTTTATATTTAACTTGATGCATTCGTTATTTAATGTTTGAATACTGAAATCATTTAAATGGTTATATTTTACCATCAAAATGTAGTATATTTTATATCATTACCAACTTTTGATATAAAACCGCTGTTATTTTATTGATTGTTATGAAATAAGTGCTATATTTTTTATTAGTGAAAGTGTCCGCTCACTTTGACAAGGCCTGTCTAAATATATATTTCTGCCATGCCACTAATACAGATAAACTATTGTTGCATTATCATCGTTTATTTTTCTGTTATGTACAGAGATTTGAAATATTTATTTCCCCTCCAATCCTTTTCAGTCTTCACGCTACATTTTGGTCATTTTATCTCCAAATAAAATTTGCCCAAAGCTGCACAACATATGACCTCTACATAAATACGGGTGCTGTGACTTCTATTGTAGCTATGTTTAGCATCCCTACATGAGAGAGTGCCATAACCACGTTTAGTCACACGGTTGCTTTTCTTTTACAAGTGAGCATGAAAAAAACTAGTTTCGGCATTTATTTAAATTTAAATGAACAAGGTAAGCTGGTAAGGTAGTTACACAGTAAAAAAAAATTAATAAAAAAATAAATAAAAAATCGAAATCGAAATCGTGAATCGGTCAAACTTTATGAAAAAATCGAGATTTTTTTTTTTTTGCCATATCGCCCAGCCCTAGTGCAGCGGATTACGTCAAATCATGATTGGCGCTTGGATTGGCGGCGGCTGTATTTAAACCCTCAGAGAGCATGGATTCAGTGGCTCCCCGCTCGCTCTCGATTCCCCGTTTGTTAAATTCTTTGTGGAGATATTGTTGCTTAAGTGATCTAAAATGAGTGTTTGTTGCTGATGCCTCTTATATGGTGTTTTGTGAGATGCCGATGTGAAGTTGTACATTCTGTTTTCTGTCTCCCTGTCTGGCTTGGAGCATGGTAGGGAGGTTTGGTGCCTTTTGTTTATTATTTTCGTTTTCTCCTCTGTTGTTAGTATAGGGAGGTAAGTTTCTGTATTTTATTTTATCATCTATTTTCCAGGGAAGTTTGTTCTAATTTAGTTAGTTTGGTTTATTGTCATTTATTTTGGCTGAACCCCTCCCGATGTTATTTTTGCTCCTTATTTTCTGTAAAAGAAATCCTATTTTCTTGTTAATTCTCAGTGGTTGTGTTTTTGGTTCATATTTTGAGGAGAGAGAGCGCGGGGGCACCAGGGATTATATTTTTAATCCCTGTTAACTTGTTAAGTTTTGGTTAAACCTCTTTTTGGTTAAGGAATTTTAATTTAATTTATAACAATATTTATAGGGTAAATCAGATTTTTTTGGATCTGATGTTTGTTCTCAATCAGGGGAGCGTTTCCCAAAACTATCGTTAGCCAACTAAGGTCGCAAGTTCCGACGTTACAAACATAGTTCGTTGATTTGCTGTTTCCCAAATCCATCGCTCCAACGAACATTCGCAAACTACGTCGCAAACTTGAGCACTTGAAATGACACCTCTGGAGCTGTAGTTAGAAACATAGTTCCTGGCTGTGTTCTATTCCCACTTATCCCCCCCTATGCCCTATTCATTTAGAACATTCTAACATTCAAAGTTGGAATTATTAAAAGTAAAAAAGCATTAAGGTCATCTCTCTTAGGTGTAATTTGCTTTCAAAGTATTTTTACAGTTCAGTTTTAGCGATTCATGTTTACAATTATGCTCCCTTTGCAGTGCACTTTGAAAACATTGATATCATTTTGAACACAGCCTCATGGCGAAAGAGCTATTATTTAAAAGCAGAATTTATGTTACGTCTCCAAAGCTTGTGAAAATAAAAAAACATAGCATTCGCTAATTCTTTTATTTTATAGTGGGTTATTTATTAAGTGTCTGTACTGTATATGACTTGGGCCTGTTGGTTAGAAATTTCTGCTGTGGTTTGCATGTGTCAAATTGTAAAAGTAGACTTTTATTTTTTTTTAAATAAATAAACAATATCCTACTTAATAATAATAATATTAATAATCATCATTATTATTATTAAAGTAAATATATTTATAATAGCCTCATTATTTATTTATTGATATGATTTATATATGATATTAGTTAGCTTTTGTAAGTGATTTTATGTTTTAGAATAGAATATGTAATGTTCGACTTCTCAATAATATTAGTAAAGCAAACACAGGCTCTATATGTGCCATTTACATATATTTCAATCAATATGGAAAGCGAGTGCATGTTTTTAACTAAACTAATATTGGATTTTATTTTAAATGCGTGTGCGTGTAAAACAATATTATTTGCTCAAAGAAATGATGTAAAGAAGTTACTCCACCCCGTTTAGAGCATCATTATGGGCGTTTTACGTTATAACTAACGTGGTTCAAGCGATGGATCTGCGACAGAGAAACTACGGGTTTTGGGAAACACTCGTCACTACATCATTCTTTCCCCAAACGATGCATTGAACTATGATGGTTCAGCCGCGAGTTACATCGTTGTTTGGGAAATGCACCCCAGGACAGTATTTTACTAATATTTTAAGCAAAAATTAAAAAGCTTAAAAAACAGAAACATATTTTTCAGCCTCCTTTACACTCATATTCTAATATTCTTATGCTCATATATTACTACGGTGCCAATATTAGTGAATGCCTCTCTGTCTGTTATAAAAAACATAAATAAATACAATAAACACTCCCCCCTCCTAACTCAAACACTTAATTCTCTGAGCATGCACAGTTCCTCTGTATAATTAGCACTTGTTGTGTGTATTGCTTCTTCTTGTTGAATCACTGAATGCCTCCTCAATTGTGGACAAAAGCATCTACTAAATAACTAAATGTAAATGTATTCACACTTTGAATGTGTTTTTCAGCGAGTATGATGGAGGCCTCCAATCATGAGGTGGAGCTGGGTGGAGCAGAACCAGAGATCATTGAGCTGCTGGTGGAGTTCATCTACACAGCACGGTCAGACACGATGAAGAAGAAATAAACACAACAGCACAGCAACACATTACATTTGTATTTGTGTGAGTGACTGCTGTGTTAAATGTGTTGTGTGTGTGTGTGTTTAATGCATTTCAGAATCTCGGTGAACAGTAATAATGTCCAGTCTCTGCTAAACGCTGCTAACCAGTACCAGATCGATCCGGTCAAGAAGATGTGTGTGGATTTCCTGAAGGAGCAGGTGGACGCCACCAACTGTCTGGGTGAGACGTCCACTTCTGCTTGAAGTTTAGCTTTATTTTTGTGTATTTTATTTTCATTTGTAGATGTTTGTTTGTTTGTTTATTTATTTATTTATTTATTTATTTATTTATAAATGGTAAAATAAATGACTGTGGATTATTGCTGATAAAATTCACATAATATGGTCTGCATTATATTAATGAAATCACAATATCTTAATAATAATAATAATAATAAATAATAAACTGGAAATAAGTGATAAGCTAATTATAATATATAATATGGATTATTTCTGATATATATTCTAGTATATATTTCTGTGATATATATATATATATATATGTATATGTGTGTGTGTGTGTGTGTGTGTGTGTGTGTGTGTATATATATATATATATATATATATATATATATATATATATATATATATATATATATATATATATATATATATATATATATATATATATATATATATATATATATAATTTATGGATATACTTCTAATATGGTCTGCATTATATTAATGACATCATAATATCTAATAATAATAATAAACTGGAAAAAAGTGATAAGCTAATTTATGTTTGTTTTATTAGATATAATTTCTGATTAAATATATTTAACATTTTCATGTCTACAATTTATTTAATTTCTTATGTACTTCTTTTAATCACAGAGTAATACTAGATTATGTCTGTGTTATTATTGCTGTTATTATACATTTTGGTATCTGTTATATCTGATGCATTCATCATATAATATCACACATCGAACATGACATAAGAAATCTGACTTAACTGTTTGCACAATAAAACATAAAACATGCATCACAGATTTCACTAAAGAAATGTCTAAAAATAACCTGTTTTACCAATTTATGGTAACTTTTTTATTTGTAAAGCAATACAAAACATGAAATCTCTTCACATTAAAGCTCCATATAAACTTAGTCTAAAACCACAACATCATAACAAACAGTTAAAAAGCCAACAGCAGTAGCAACTGATGTCATCAGCATTATGCATTAGGGCACAATATATCGTTTGAGCATCAAAAACGCTACGTGTGTATCCACAATAGTCACATCGCAGGATTAGATTGTTTAGTAAAGATTAACAGATAAAGATATTATTAAATATTACTATTTTTAAATAGTTTATACAACAATGATCATGTTATTTTATGTTTGATTGTTTCTGATTGTATTCTGACTGAATCAGACCCCCCAGAAAATCGTAAATCACTGTTTATTTATTATTATTTTTCCTTGTAATTTATTAAAATTTATGCAGATCCACTGCATTGAAAAAGATCATCCCAGCCGTTCTAAATGAATGAAATCTTTCCAAATAGAGCATCTGCTGAAATAATATTCATGTCGCAATACATATCGCAGAAAAAGATATCGTGAAGCCTTATTTTTCATTGTTGTAAATGAGATATGCAAATAACCCCCCTGGAAGAGTGCTGTGATTGGCTGTTTTGTGTAAGGCATCAGTGCACTGGCCGAGTGTCTGAACTGTCCAGAGCTGAAAGTGGCGGCGGATGATTTTATCCACCAGCACTTCACCAACGTCTACAAGATGGACGAGTTTCTGCAGCTGGACGTCAAACAGGTCACACACCTTCTGCAGCAGGATACATTGACTGTCAGGGCCGAGGACCAGGTCAGGAGGAGCCACCCTTTACATGCACAAACAACAACACACAGTCATGGGCAAAAATAAATGATAAATGAAAGTAAATCTGCTTTATTTATTTTTTTGTTTTCTTTTATTCAAATAATTAATTGAAATAAAATAACTGAAAATTAGAGGAATTTTCCCCACTTTTTTAATTTGTTTAATTTCAATTAAATGTTTTTTTTTTTGTTTTTTTTTTTTATTAATAATAAAAAGGATAAACAATGTAGATTTATTTTGAGGGGCTAATAATATTAATTATCACTTATATACATGACCGTATATAAGTATTTTCCATCATATCTGTTTATTAATCATTTTTAACCAAGATTGTATATTAATAATTTTGACAATGATTGCATATCAATGATTTTGACCATCACTAAAGATTAATAATTTTAATAATTTTGTACTGTAAATGAATATTTTTATTATGATTGTATAATACATCGGATAATTCATAATAATACTTTTAAACATGACTGTATGTTAATAATTTTGACCATGACATATATTAATAATCTTGACTATTAGTGTATATTAATTATTTTGACCATGACTGTATATACATTTTTTGACCATGACCATATATTAATATATTTCTTTACCATGACTGTATATTAATATTTTTGAGAATAACTGTATATTAATATTTTTTACCATGACCTTATATTAATGGGATTTTTACCATAACTGTATATTAATAATTTTGATCATGACTGTATATTAATAATCTTGACATTTAGTGTATATTAATAATTTTGACCATGAGGGTATATTAATAATTTTGACTATTAGTGTATATAAATTATTTTGACCATGACTGTATATTAATATTTTGGACCATGACCATATATTAATAATTATGACTATTAGTGTATAGGAATTATTTTGACCCTGACCGCGTAATAATCCATAATAATACAAATTGACCATGACACATATTAATAATCTTGACTGTTAGTGTTTATTAATTATTTTTATCATGACTGTACATTATTCATTTTGACTTTCAGTGTATATTACTAATTTGACCATTAATATATATTCATAATTTTGATCATGACTGTTCATTAATATTTTGGACCATGATCATATATTAATAATCATGACTATTAGTGGATATTAATTATTTGTACCATGACTGTATATACATTATTTAGGAATAATTATTTTGACCGTATATTAATATTTTTTACGATGAACTTTTTGATGATTTTGATTAGTTTTACCATAACTGTATATTAATAATTTTGATCATGACTGTATATTAATAATTTTGACTATTAGTGTATATTAATAATTTTGATCATGACTGTATATTAATAATTTTGACAATTAGTGTATATTTATTAATTTTGACCATGAGGGTATATTAATAATTTTGGCTATTAGTGTATATTAATAATTTTGACCATGAGGGTATATTAATAATTTTGGCTATTAGTGTATATTAATAATTTTGACCATGAGGGTATATTATTAATTTTGGCTATTAGTGTATATTAATAATTTTGACCATGAGGGTATATTAATAATTTTGACTATTAGTGTATATTAATAATTTTGACCATGAGGGTATATTAATAATTTTGACTATTAGTGTATATTAATAATTTTGACCATGAGGGTATATTATTAATTTTGGCTATTAGTGTATATTAATAATTTTGACCATGAGGGTATATTAATAATTTTGACTATTAGTGTATATTAATAATTTTGACCATGAGGGTATATTAATAATTTTGACTATTAGTGTATATTAATAATTTTGACCATGAGGGTATATTATTAATTTTGGCTATTAGTGTATATTAATAATTTTGACCATGAGGGTATATTAATAATTTTGGCTATTAGTGTATATTAATAATTTTGACCATGAGGGTATATTATTAATTTTGGCTATTAGTGTATATTAATAATTTTGACTATTAGTGTATATTAATGATTTTGACCATGAGGGTATATTATTAATTTTGGCTATTAGTGTATATTAATAATTTTGACCATGAGGGTATATTAATAATTTTGACTATTAGTGTATATTAATAATTTTGACTATTAGTGTATATTAATAATTTTGACTATTAGTGTATATTAATGATTTTGACCATTAGGGTATATTATTAATTTTGACTATTATTGTATATTAATAATTTTGATAGACTGTATATTAATATTTTTGACCATGACTGTATAATAATCATTTTCACCATTGCTGTACATGAATATATTTGACCCTGACTGTATATTAATATTTTTACCATAACTGTATATGAATCATTTTAACCGTGGCTGTATTCTGTGTGCAGATATATGACGCAGCAGTGCGGTGGCTCAAGTATGATGTGTTGAATCGACAGCACTACATCGTAGACATTCTGGGAAAGGTTCGATTCCCGCTCGTTTCCAAAAACTTCCTCAGTAAAACCGTTCAAGCCGAGCCCCTGATCCAGGACAACCCAGAGTGCCTGAAAATGGTCATCTGTGAGTTACCCGCATCCGACCACTTCACAGACTGCTCCATTGAAAACGTCAATTACATATTGTTACAACCTTTTAATTTTTAAGCTTTTTAATTCTGCACTAATTCAGCTTTTTATTTTTTACGTTTAATATTATTAAATTTATGCAAATGCTTTATATTTGTTTGTTAGATCAGTTTAAAATGATGTTTTTACTATATTTTTATTTACACACAATTAATTTAAAATTCAAGATTTATTATATAAGCATAATAAATATAAAATTACATTACTTACATACATTATTAATTATAAAATGTATAATAATAAATATAGCGATTACAATATATCATTAAAATCTTTATATATATATATATATATATATATATATATATATATATATATATATATATATATATATATATATATATATATATATATATATATATATATATATATATTTAATAGCCATCTTTTTTTTTACTTTTGTTGAGATAAGATGGTTAAATTAATTGATGGTTTATCTTTTTGGACTGTTTTTGTATTTTTTATTATTATTTTATGTGCTTAATATCTTCTATTCTAGCGCTTTGAGTTGAAGAAAAGTGCATTACAAATAAAATGCATCATTATAAGATTCTAAGATACCTTAAAACAGAGCATAATGACTTAAGGACTAAATTTAAGTGCAAAAGATATATTTTTTCACTGTCATCAGTTAATTAGTGCATGTGTGTCTGTGTTTGTCCTTGCATTTGTGTGTGTTGTTAGGTGGTATGCGGTATCATCTTCTGTCTCCAGAGGACCGCGAGGAGCTCGGTGAGAGCAGTCGGCCACGCCGGAAGAAACACGATTATCGCATCGCTCTGTTTGGAGGATCACAGCCCACAGTCCTGTCGATACTTCAATCCCAAGGTACAGTACAGTACAGTACACACTGATAGAGGAGGATTACACTGATACCAAACTGTCTTTCAATCAGGTAATCTTTATCATGTTTTAAGACTGGGAGATCAACATACATGGAAATTTTTTTAAATGAATTTTTCCTTATTAAAAACCCAAACAATACAAACATAAATATACAAAATTTAATTAAGAAAACTGAAAACTAAGTTGTGTGTAATAACAGTGGAATGACACCATGAGAAAGCACTGAACTACTGAAATGTATTTCATACTTTATATAAAAAGGCTTTTTTAATTATGGCAGCTTAAAGACGCCTCTCATATGGAGAATGAAGTCAGGTGTTTCTCACAAACTTCAACAGAGTGTCAAAATCTTGATGCTTCTGTGGGTCTCGTCTATCAAATCTGAGCTTTATTCTGTATTTTCTATTGGATTCAAGTCAGGTGATTGGCTGGGCCATTCTACAGCTTGATTTTCTTTCTCTGTAAGCATCTGAGAGTCTCCTTGGCTGTGTTTTGGATCATTGTCTTGCTGAAGTGTACACCCTGGTTTCATCTTCATCCTCCCGCAAATGTAGATGTTGAACTGAAGCAGCTGATATTTACACTGGGGTAGGGCAGAGGGTTGCTGAAGAACTACTGAGAGATTTCAGCTGCTGTCTGGGCTTTCACTGCCTTTATACACCTTCCATTCTTCATGTGTTCAATACTTTTTCCCTGCGTCATTTCATTTTATTACACAGAACTTCATTTGTGAACTAATTACATTTTTTTTCTTTGCACATATGGATTTGTTACCAAGATCCGATGAAAATTTCTAGTCAACATCGCCTTTAGACATATGTTTTCTGGGGAAAATGGTGCCGTGTTCAATACTTATTTCCCCCACTGTATCTGTGTGTGTTTCAGGACTACAGCTGGACTGATATCCGCTGTCCGTTTGAGAAGCGGCGGGACGCGGCATCTGTGTTCTGGGATAATGTGGTTTATATTCTGGGCGGCTCTCAGCTCTTCCCCATCAAACGCATGGACTGCTATAACGTGGTGAAGGACAGCTGGTACTCCAAACTCGGACCTCCGAACCCTCGCGACAGCCTGGCCGCCTGTGCATCCAAAGGCAAGATCTACACCTCTGGAGGATCTGAAGTGGGTCAGTCTGCTTTCTTTTTTTTTTTTAAATATATGAAGAAAGGGTGACACGGTGGCTCAATGGTTAGCACTGTGGCCTCACAGCAAGAAGGTCACTGGTTCGAGTCCCAGCTGGCCCAGTTGACATTTCAGTGTGGAGTTTGCATGTTGTCCCCATGTTGGCGTGAGTTTCCTCCGGGTGCTCCGTTTCCCCCACAGTCCAAATACATGAGCTATGGATGAATTGGATGAACTAAATTGGCCGTAGTTTATGGGTGTTTCCCAGTACTGGGTTGCAGCTAGAAGGGCATCCGCTGTGTAAAACATATGACCACTGAAATAGAGGCCTAAGGAAAATGAATGAATGAATATATGAAGAAAATACTTGATTTAATATTTCATGATAGTAGCCTAACTATACATTTGCAGGCTGTATTACCAAAAAGCTCATATTTTTAGGTTGATGACTTAACTAAATAGTAATGAATAAATATATAATAATACAGTGCTTCCCACAGGTTTGAAATATACTTGCGGTGATAGCCGGATTAAAACACACCTTTTACCCACAGCACATAAATGGTCAACTACATGCGACAAAACAAAAAAATAATGTTTTTAACTATATTTTTATTTATTATGACACTGTTGTACACTTTTTCTTTTCAGTGTATTAAAGGGTCACGAAACACCAAAACACTTTTTTTGAGCTGTTGACAGTCATATAGGTGTCCCACGCTGCTATAAACACTATTAGGACACATATATTGCACTAAAAAGTGAAAATTGGTTGTTTTTGCGTTATTTTGAGCAAATTCGTTCTTCCGGTTTGAAACGAATTTTTGAAGCTGCGTCACGGCCATGAGATACTTAGGGGTAAATCCAGCCAGGACAGTGGCTGGCTGTCTTTTTGAGGACGTTCTGACGCATCTGAGTGTGCGGCATTAATTCATGACAAAGACGTGCTTCAAACCAATCAGCACGCTCTATCGTGTATGACGTGAAACTTCATTAATATGCATGATAGCTCCGGAGACTGTATACACTGTTCAGACGGCAGAGAGACGCCACGTTGTGTTGCTAAAATAAGTGAAAGAACAAGAATTTGGAGACACGGGTCGTCGGTGTGCAGCAACAAGGTTTTGTTTTCATTTTCCCTCTATGAGAGAGCTGCTGGACTCACGTGTGGATTACAGTGCACGCGACACGCGACAGAAACTCGTTTGTAAGGAACATTTTTACCCGAGAGTTTTTCGCATCTGGAAATGGTGAAATCCGCATTTG
This sequence comes from Danio kyathit, assembly GCA_903798195.1. Classification (NCBI taxonomy): domain Eukaryota; kingdom Metazoa; phylum Chordata; class Actinopteri; order Cypriniformes; family Danionidae; genus Danio; species Danio kyathit. The sequence goes on from LR812537.1 coordinate 2,567,102, forward strand.
CCGCTAGTCTCCGTTTAATAAAAAGACACAGCTCCAGTTTGATTGTCTGTCTACAGATTTGGTAAGTGTGTCCGAGTGCAGTGCCTTTTGTTTTACCCAGATTGCAAAGTTAGCTCGTGGTCCGCAGAGCTCTTTCAGTTTCTAAAGACATACCTCAGTCAAAATGATTTAGTTACCAAGTTTACAGTATTAATATCACTGCAATATTATAGTCCAATATTATAGACTGAAAGATCCGCTGTAAATGCTGCTCTCCAAATGTAAACATGATCAAACTTTTCCCGTCGTGCAGGATTTTCGCCGCATTTTGTGACAGGATATAGTCTATATACACACGGCTTTCTGACGCTGCCTACCGAGTCATCCAAGTTACCGAGAAATGCGGAGGATTTTTTTTTTCTCCCCATTCGCCGTGCGGTATCAAACATTGGATTAAAACTCCACTCTCCAGCAGTTCCTCGCTTTCAATATCTCGTTTGTCACAGGCAACATGCAGGAAATGTTCCTGAATAAAAAGTGAAAATGCCAAACTGCAGTTAAAGTCGACAAATTAATAATTTGGCAAGTAGTTTGATTACTGATGGCCATGTAAACACAGTCACTGTCTTTCTCCCCTGCGTCTGCGTGCCCAAACAGAAACTTCCATATTTGCATATCCTTCCCTCTTTCCCTCCCCTGACACTCCCACCTAAACGGAGCTGGACACGCCCACTTTTCCTGACTTTTTTCAAACTAGAGGTGTGAAAACACCCTGCTGAGACAGGGGGTTTCATGGCCCTTTAAAGTTATTTAAAAAAGTCTGTTGAAATAAAAGAAATTCACTATTTCTTTAGTGAAGAAATAGTGAATTCTTTAGCGAGTCTTCGCTGAGGTCCAGCATTCTCCAGCCTCCGGCGCCTAGACTGCAGCTCTGCACAAGACGTTTGGCCAAAGGAGAAATGGTCGTCCCCAACTGAGCCTAGTTTCTCTTGAGGTTTTTTTAATTCTTCACTTTCGCCAATTGGTGAAGTTTTTTCCTCGCTGCTGTCGCCACTGGCTTGCATGGTTCGGGATCTGTAGAGCTGCGCATCGATGGATTTGCTCCTCAGTGTTTGGACTCTCAGTAGTGATTATTAACCCACACTGAACTGAGCTAAACTGAACTGAACTTAATCTCTGAAAACTGAACTGACTCTGTTTCAATTTACTATAATCTTCTATGTGAAGCTGCTTTGACACAATTGACATTGTAAAAGCGCGATAGAAATAAAGATGAATTGAATTGAATTGAATATTTCTCTTTTATGCTATTTAGGAGCCGTGTGCACCCACTCTCTCTCTCTAAAGTTGCTTTATTGACATGACATTTACAGTATTACCAAAGCATTTTAGATATGTATAATGTAATATATTAACATCAATAAATTAATCAAATATACAGCAAATGAGAAATAAATAACTGAAAAAGGGAATAAAAATAGACAATATTGCTCAAAATTATAATAATAACTAAAATAAAAAGTGTAGATTATTTAAATAAGGGAAATTACACATTTCTAATGGTGTACAAATGTTTTGCAGCCACTATATTTTGTTCTCTCCGAGTATATAGTAGAATTTATTGGAGTTGTTTATTAAATGATTAGCAGTCCGCTGCGAAAAGGTAACGCAAAAACGCATGCAAATAACGGCAACTTTAGAAAGCGAAAGTAAAACCCGAAATCCCGGATATTTTAGGATATTCAGAAACTACGGTCGGACACAGTTTGGTGCAAAAGGTGCATGTCTGTGGGTCTGCAGAGCACGTGAGATTGTCTGTGTGAGTGTTGACTGTTCTCACACACAGAACCAGCAGTATGAAACCTGCAGAGCGAGAGTAGATTTTCTAATCATGAATGTTTGGCTTTCTTGGACGGATACAAAAAAGTATGATCGGATGAAAATAATAGTATTATTTATGTGTCACCACCAAATATACTTGAGCGGCCGTTAATAAACCTGGGCGGCCCGCCCAAGTAAAGTCTATGTGTGAGAAGCAGTGTAATATTATTATTTTTTCGGCTTAGTCCCTTTATTAATCTGGGGTCGCCACAGCGTAGTGAACCGCTAACCTATCCAGCATATGTTTTACGCAGCAGATGCCCTTCCAGCTGCAACCCATCACTGGGAAACACCCATACACACTCATTCACACACATACACTATGGACAATTTTAGCTTACCCAATTCACCTGTACCGCATGTCTTTGGACTTGTGGGAGAAACCGGAGCACCCAGAGGAAACCCACACGAACACAGGGAGAACATGCAAACTCCACACAGAAACGCCAACTGACCCAGCCGAGGCTCGAATCGGCGATCTTCTTGCTGCGAGACGAACGTGCTACCCACTGCGCCCCCGCGTCGCCTCTAGTAATTAGTAATTCTAATAGTTCCAGTTTTAAAAGGTATTAAACTTCATGTTCTGATTCCTGTATATTCCCTAGATGATTTGACAGATAATAATCCTCTTTCTGCTGTTGTCAGGAAGCTCGGCTCTGAATCTGTTCGAGTGTTACGACACACGCACTGAGGCCTGGCAGACGAAGCCTAACATGCTGATGCCGCGCTGCAGCCACGGCTCGGTGGAGGCCAGCGGGCTAATCTACGTCTGTGGAGGCAGTCTGGGGTAATAATGTGTCTGGAAGAGTCCTGAACGACTGCGAGGTTTACGACCCCAACACGGAAGAGTGCGTGACGGCATCACATCTAAAGCTCCTTCTTACTTTTAGGCAACACTTTAGTTTAAGTAACAATCCTCATCATTGACTACTGGATTATTACCTGCCTATTATTAAGATATTAACTGTTTATTAGCACTTATATAGTGTGATCTTAATTTACTTCTCCAATCCTACCTAACACGTAAACCCATTTAACTATTAATAAGCAGCTAATTAGTAGTTTATTGAGATAAAAGTATTAAATAGTGGTTTGTTAATAGCATGAATTGTACATTATTTGATTATTTAAAGTAACACTTTAGTTTATGCACTAATTCCCATTATTAACTACTGGCTTATTGCCTGCTTATTATTAAGATATTACTACTAAAACTAGTATTTAATATAAGGTATGATCTTATTCTACATTCCTAATCCTACCCAATACCTAAAACCAACTACTACATTAATATCTATTATTAAACAGACAATTAGAACTTTGTTGGGCTTATTCTTAGTTAATGGTTTGTTAATAGAGAGAATTGTACCTTAAAATAAAGTGTAAAATCCTCTTAAAATAATATTTAATTAACATATAATCTTTAATTTGATATAATCTGCTTAAATAAGACTTTTAAAGTCGTTTTTATTAAGATTGCGGTCTAAAAATGTAGATTATATTATAATTTCATTGTTTGTTTGGGTTTATTTGTGTACTATTTTAGTGTTTCGTAATATTTGAATCAGCATTTATTTTAGATTTTCGGTTTTATTCTTTTAATTTAAGTTTTAGTAATTTTTTATGTGATTTTTGCCATTTTTAGTTTCTTGTTTTTCTGTTTAAATTCATTTTTGCTTCAGTTTTAGTATTTTTTTCTGTGCTTTTGTAATTGATATTAAGTTTATATTTTCTTTTAGTTTACTTTTTGTTTGTTTATATATGCTTGTTTTTTGTTTAATTTATATGCGTCATTTTTATTTGCTTTTTAAAATTTTAATTTCGATTTTGTATCAGTTATAACCAGGGCTTAACATTAACTTTTTTGATCACCAGCCACTGTGGCTAGTAGATTTCCAACATTACTAGCCACTCGCCATTTTCACTAGCCACAATTTTCTTGTTGGGAAAATATACTTTATATGCTTAAATTTGACTTTGACATGCTAAAATTACTTGATTTAGATGTTATGTTATGTCCACATGCCTTCTCATTCATTTAATTTCTTGTGTGTATTGTGTATTAGCTTGCTCAGTGTGCATGAGCAAATAGGTTGTGTCGCAATACAATCAGTTTTTATTTCACATGACTTTTCAGGGCTCAAAATTAAGGATTTACCAAATTTATCTCTGACCACACCAAATAAGTATTTCTTTATTGTGTCAAAACAAGGAAAATATAGCAGTATAGGTGCACTTTTTAATTCAACAAAACTTTTCTTTAAAAAAAACATTACATTTAAAAAAAGAATTATTGTCATGTATCTAAAATATGCACAGTAATCTGTCCTGGCTAAAGCTCAGATCACCAGTTAACTACACATAAACTGGGATTAATCTCCCATTAAAGCAATGTTATTATAAAGAAATATAATTAAACCATATAAACAAAAATAACTGTAAGCAAAAGAAAGCAGGTGAAACATACCGTGTTTGATAATGAAAGGATGATCACGTGCACGGTTAATATAGGCCTGTAAATGAAAGCAATGACCGCTGCAGCTTACAGAAGAATATGTCTATTTTTGTTTTAATCTTGAGCTCTTGAAAGCAGCAGGACTGTGTGTGCACGATCATCGCTCTTTGTCCAGTCTATTTCAAAGGGAACCGATCGCACCAGTTGCGCTTCCTCTAGGCACGGTGACGGTTGCTTCGCGCATGTAAACGGGAGCGCGCGCGCTTTTTAACAGTCGCGCACATCACATCATCTGTGCATGCGAGTGATCATCCTCTCGTTTGGTATTTACCTGCTTTCTGCTCGCGTGAACACAGTTATTTTTGTCAGTCGTGCTGCTTCTCGATTCTAAGATCACATTTGCACGAATATTGGGCCACGCTTATTTTCAAACCCTGCTTTTAAAAAAAACTACAATTTAAAAATGATTTCCAACCAGCCAAAATGGCTAGTGGAGGTGTCTGTCTAACCCGCCAGAGCTGAAATCTACCCGCATTTGGCGGGTTGGCGGGTGTTAATGTAAAGCCCTGGTTATAATAATGTTGTTTTGTACTTTTTTATTAGCTTTATGTTTATATTTCTAATTTTAACTTCAGTTTTAGTAATGCTTCAGCTCTAACTTATTTCCCTTCAAAGCTGACAAGTAAACATTTCTAGTTTTTTTTTTTTGGTTTTGAAGTGCAAGGGTTTCCTCTAATATTTATATTTTATTTTATTTTAAATGTAAGTACATAATAACAACAATGTGTGTGTTGTCTGTCAGATGGAGAGTTCTCTGTGGGATGCGAGAGGCTCGTAAGAATCATGGTCTGGTGGTTGTAAACTCAAGAATATACGCCGTCGGCGGACAGAACACACTGGGTATGTTCATAAGTACACTTCGTGTGCAAATAGTAATATTTAAATAAGAAATACTGTAGTTGTCTTAAAAATATGCTATAATGCCTAGTTCACACCAAGCACAATAACTATTAAGATATCATTAGGATCAGAATCATTTTGTCCAGCTAATAAAGGACAAAACACTGATAGCAAGTCAGAATTCACTGAAATATAAAGAGTTGGTGCATTTTAAAGCTACAGATAGCACTGTGGAGAAGCTCTGCTTATTGTTAAACCCTCTTTTCAATGATTATTTAAAGATAATGACTATCTAGAAAACCGTTGATTACTGTATACCATGGGAAATAGTGATTAAAAATACATGGAATTAATTTAAGCCAGGCTAAAAAATATTCAGTGCTAGTTTCAGCATCTTTTTGTTTCCTCCTTTGAAATGCTGGAGAAATTAATTTGTGTTGTTTTTATTCCACTGACTGCGATCGCTGACTTCACAGTTTGAAGATCAGATTGATTAAGTTACATGAGCTGGATTCACTGGTTAGATGCACTAGTAGCACACTGAGGACATCTGCTGTTTACAAGGGGGTTTTTGTTCATCAATCTGGACACATTTTTATTTATAGTTATCGTGCTTAATATGAGTAGGCCTTATCTGTCAAGCATGCATTTACATATAAATAAAAATCAGTTGGCATTTCTGTATGGAGTTTGCATGTTCTCCCCGTGCTCACGTGGGTTTCCTCCGAGTCCTCCAGTTTTCCCCACAGTCCAAAGACATGCGGTACAGGTGAATTGGGTAAGCTATATTGTCCGTAGTGTAAATAAGAGTGAATGGGTGTTTCCTAGTGATGGGTTGCAGCTGGAAGGGCATCCGGTGTGTAAAACATATGCTGGATAAGTTGGCGGTTCATTCTTCTGTGGCGACCCCAGATTAATAAAGGGACTAAGCTGAAAAGAAAATAAATGAATGGATAAATAATTCATATTATTTATAATTAACATTTTATTTAATTAATTAGTGATGTTGTATTCCATTATACTGACTACGATTGCTAAATTCACTGTTTGATTTGATTGATTAACTTACATGAGCTGGATTCACTGGTCAGATGCACTAGTAGCACACTGAGGACATCTGCTGGTTACAAGGGGATAATGCAAAAAAAAGCATAAACTAAAATTGATATTATTCATCTGCGTGGACATTTTTATTGTTATATTTTTATTTATAGTTATCGTGCTTGCTGTAAATAAGCCTTATCTGTCAAGCATGCATTTACATATACATAAAAAGTAAAAGTAGTGCATTGGAATAGAAAAACGCATTCTGTGTGAATAGATGTTTACAATGCTTGTGATCAGTAGGCCCAGACAGAATCAGTGCATGCAGAATTATGCAGAAATAATAATTTATAATTGATATAATAATATAAATAACAAATATAATTTATTTAATTAGTGATGCTTAATTCCATTACATTGACTGCGGTCGCTAAATTCACTGTTTGATTAGATTGATTAAGATACATGAGCTGGATTCACTGGTCAGATGCACAAAGTAGTATGCTGAGGACACCTGCAGGTTCCAAGAGGGTAATGCAAAAGACAGCATAAACTAAAACGTCGTTCACCAGCGTGGACACATATTTTTATTGTTATATTTTTATTTATAGTTATCGTGCTTGTTGTGAAAATGCATTAAGGATGCATTTACATAAAAATAAAATGTAAAAGTAGTGCACTGGAATAGAAAAATGCATTCTGTGTGAATAGATGTTTACAATGCTTGTGGATCAGTTTACCCAGACAGAATCGGCACACGCAGAACTCCACAGAAATAATCATTTATAATTTATTCATATTTAATATAAATAAGTCATATTATTTATTTATTATTAATAATTAAATTAATTAGTGATGTTTTATTCCATTACACAGACTACGATCACTAAATTCACTGTTTGATTGGATTGATTAAGTTAGATGAGCTGGATTCACTGGTCAGATGCGCTAGTAGCACACTGAGGACATCTGCTGGTTACAAGGGGATAATGCAAAAAAAAAAAGCATAAACTAAAAATCAACATTGATATCGTTCATCAGCGTGGACATTTTTATTGTTATATTTTTATTTATAGTTATCGTGCTTGCTGTGAATAAGCCTAATCTGTCAAGCATGCATTTATATATACATAAAATGTAAAAGTAGTGCACTGGAATAGAAAAATGCATTCTGTGTGAATAGATGTTTACGATGCTTGTGATCAGTAGGCCCAGACAGAATCGGTGCATGCAGAATTACGCAGAAATAATCATTTATAATTGATATAATTAATATAAATAACAAATATCATTTATTTAATTAGTGAGGCTTTATTCCATTACACTGACTTCTGTCGCTAAATTCACTGATTGATTAAGATACATGAGCTGGATTCACTGGTCAGATGCACAAAGTAGCATGCTGAGGACACCTGCAGGTTCCAAGAGGGTAATGCAAAAGATAGCATAAACTAAAACGTTGTTCACCAGCGTGGACACATATTTTTATTGTTCTATTTTTATTTATAGTTATCGTGCTTGTTGTGAATAGGCCTTAAGGATGCATTTACATATAAATAAAATGTAAAAGTAGTGCACTGGAATAGAAAAATGCATTCTGTGTGAATAGATGTTTACGATGCTTGTGGATCAGTTTACCCAGACAGAATCGGCACACGCAGAACTCCACAGAAATAATCATTTATAATTTATTCATATTTAATATAAATAAGTCATATTATTTATTTATTATTAATAATTAAATTAATTAGTGATGTTTTATTCCATTACACAGACTACGATCACTAAATTCACTGGTTGATTAGATTGAGTTACATGAGCTGGATTCACTGGTCAGATGCGCTAGTAGCACACTGAGGACATCTGCTGGTTACAAGGGGATAATGCAAAAAAAAGCATAAACTAAAAATCAACATTGATATTATTCATCTGCGTGGACATTTTTTTATTGTTATATTTTTATTTATAGTTATCGTGCTTGCTGTGAATAAGCCTAATCTGTCAAGCATGCATTTACATATACATAAAATGTAAAAGTAGTGCACTGGAATAGAAAAACGCATTCTGTGTGAATAGATGTTTACAATGCTTGTGATCAGTAGGCCCAGACAGAATCAGTGCATACAGAATTACGCAGAAATAATCATTTATTTATAATTAATATAAATAAGGAATATAATTTATTTATTAGTGATGCTTTATTCCATTACACTGACTGCGGTCGCTAAATTCACTGTTTGATTAGATTGATTAAGATACATGAGCTGGATTCACTGGTCAGATGCACAAAGTAGCATGCTGAGGACACCTGCAGGTTCCAAGAGGGTAATGCAAAAGATAGCATAAACTAAAACATCATTCACCAGCGTGGACACATATTTTTATTGTTATATTTTTATTTATAGTTATCGTGCTTGTTGTGAATAGGCCTTAAGGATGCATTTACATATAAATAAAATACAAAAGTAGTGCACTGGAATAGAAAAATGCATTCTGTGTGAATAGATGTTTACGATGCTTGTGATCAGTAGGCCCAGACAGAATCAGTGCATGCAGAATTACACAGAAATAATAATTTATAATTGATATAATTAATATAAATAGCGAATATAATTTATTTAATTAGTGATGCTTTATTCCATTACATTGACTGCGGTCGCTAAATTCACTGTTTGATTAGATTGATTAAGATGCATGAGCTGGATTCACTGGTCAGATGCACAAAGTAGCATGCTGAGGACACCTGCAGGTTCCAAGAGGGTAATGCAAAAGACAGCACAAACTAAAACATCGTTCACCAGCATAAACTAAAAATCAGGGTTGCATTGGAATGGAAAAACGAATTGTGTGTGAATAACCCCTCATAATGTTTACACTGTTTGTGATCAGCAATAGCTTTGTTTTTCTCTGTCAGGCGGTCTGGATTCTGTTGAATACTACGAGATTGGCAGTAACGAGTGGAAGATGGCGTCCCCGATGCCGTGGCGTGGCGTGACAGTGAAGTGTGCAGCCGTGGGCTCCGTTATTTACGTTTTGGCTGGATTCCAGGGCGTGGGGCGTCTGGGTCACATCATGGAGTATTACACAGACACCGACAAATGGGTGGTTTCCAGTAAAGTCAGAGCGTTTCCCGTCACCAGCTGTCTGATCTGTCTGGTGGACACGTGCGGCGCTAATGAAGAGGACATGAGCTTCACATCTTCATCATCATCATCGTCAGTGTCATTAGCGGATGGACGAATGTAGTATCGCCATACAGACCATATACAGACACTGGAAACACACTGAGTCTATATAGGTTGATGGTTAAAAGCATGGAGAAGGTGATGGGGATTTTATTATCTCACAATTCAGACTTTCTGAGGAAAAACATCAGCAATTTTCAATTTTTAGTTTGTCTCACAATTAGCAGTACTTTTAATTGTGAGATTTAAACACAGAGTTCAGAGAAATAAGTAGGATTTTGAGTTTACACATTAAAATTCTTAGTGTATATATATATATATATATATATATATATATATATATATATATATATATATATATATATATATATATATATATATATATATATATATATATATATACATACACACACACACACACACACACACACCCATAATTATGAGTTATAAGCTCAGAATTCCAGGATGTAAACTCAGAATTCCGATTTATATATTAGACGAATGTAGCATTGCCATAAAGACGATATACAGATACTGGAAACATACTGAGTCTATATAGGTTGATGGTTAAAAGCATGGAGAAGGTGATGGGGATTTTATTATCTCACAATTCAGACTTTTTTAAATCACTTTTCTGAGGAAAAACATCAGCAATTTTCAATTTTTTGTTTGTCTCACAATTAGCAGTACATTTAATTGTGAGATTTAAACACAGTTTAGAGAAATAAGTATGATTCATATATATATTTACTAAGAATTTTTATATATACACACACACACACCTATAATTATGAGTTATAAGCTCAGAATTCCAGGATGTAACTCAGAATTCCGATTTATATATTAGACGAATGTAGCGGTGCCATAAAGACGATATACAGATACTGGAAACATACTGAGTCTATATAGGTCAGGGATGGGCAAACTTGATCCTGGAGGGCCGGTGTCCCTGCAGACTTTTGCTCCAACCCTAATCACACACACCTGCCTGCAGCTTTCTAGTGATCTTGAAGACACTGATTAGTGTGTTCAGGTGTGTTTGACTAGTGTTGGAGCAAATGTCTGCAGGAACACCGGCCCTCCAGGATCAAGTTTGCCCATCCCTGATATAGGTTGATGGTTAAAAGCATGGAGAAGGTGATGGGGATTTTATTATCTCACAATTCAGACTTTTTTAAATCGCTTTTCTAAAGGAAAAACATCAGCAATTTTAAATTTTTTGTTTGTCTCACAATTAGCAGTACTTTTAATTGTGAGATTTAAACACAGTTTAGAGAAATAAGTATGATTCATATATATATATATACTAAGAATTTTTATATATACACACACACACACCCATAATTATGAGTTATAAGCTCAGAATTCCAGGATGTAAACTCAGAATTCCGATTTATATATTAGACGAATGTAGCGTTGCCATAAAGACATACAGATACTGGAAACATACTGAGTCTATATAGGTCAGGGATGGGCAAACTTGATCCTGGAGGGCCGGTGTCCCTGCAGACTTTTGCTCCAACCCTAATCACACACACCTGCCTGCAGCTTTCTAGTGATCTTGAAGACACTGATTAGTGTGTTCAGGTGTGTTTGACTAGTGTTGGAGCAAATGTCTGCAGGAACACCGGCCCTCCAGGATCAAGTTTGCCCATCCCTGATATAGGTTGATGGTTATAAAGCATGGAGAAGGTGATGGGGATTTTATTATCTCACAATTCAGACTTTTTTAAATCGCTTTTCTAAAGGAAAACATCAGCAATTTTAAATTTTTGTTTGTCTCACAATTAGCAGTACTTTTAATTGTGAGATTTAAACACAGTTTAGAGAAATAAGTATGATTCATATATATATATATACTAAGAATTTTTATATATACACACACACACACCCATAATTATGAGTTATAAGCTCAGAATTCCAGGATGTAAACTCAGAATTCCGATTTATATATTAGACGAATGTAGCGTTGCCATAAAGACATACAGATACTGGAAACATACTGAGTCTATATAGGTTGAAGGTTAAAGAGATGAAAAAGGCGATGGGGATGTTGTTATCTCACAATTCAGATTTTATTTTAATCTCTGTTCTGAGAAAGAATGTCAGACGTGGGGCAGTTTGCAATTTTTTGTTTGTCTCACAGTTAGCAGTTCTTTAATTGCGTAATTTAAGCATAGAGTTCAGAGAAATAAGTATGATTCTGAGTTTATTTTGATGGAATTCTGAGTGTTTATATATGGGAATTCTGAGCTTACATCCTGAAAATCTCGAGATTTTTATGTCTTGGAATTTTGAGTTTATATCTCATAATTGTGAGTTTATATATTGAGATTCTGAGTTTATGTTTTGAAATTTATCTTGGAAGTCTTAGTTTCAAACTTTTTTTTGAATTTACTTCTCAGAATCCTTAATTTTTGATATTAAAGTTTCAATTTTATGTCTCTTAATTCTGAGTTCATGTCCTGGAATTTGAACATTTATGTTTTGGAATTCAGAGTTTATATCTTAAGATTTTAAGTTTTGTTTCGAAAATGTTATTTTACATCTTGGAAGTCGTATTTTATTTGTTGAAATTCGGAGTTAACATCTAGGAAATATGATTTTACTCAGTTTTTAGGAGTTTTTAGTGTTTATATCTTGGAATTCTGAGTCTACATAAATGTTTTAGTGTATATATTGGAATTATAAGTTTACAGGCTGGAATTCTGATGTAATATTTTAAGTTTATGTTTCTGGAATTACGAGGTTATATCTCATAATTACGTGTTCATATTTTGAGATTCTAAGTTTAATTTTTGACATTTCTATTTGACATCTTGGCAGTTTTAGTTTAATTATTTTAGGGAATTTTGAGTTTAGTTTTTAATCTTAGAATTCTATACAGTATATGTATAATAAATATATTAAATATGATTTTACTCAGAATTGCATGCTTTTATCCTGGATTTCTGAGTTTAAAATTTCTGAGTTTTGAGATACAGACTTTTTTTTCCCTACAGTTCAAAATTGTCATCTCAGGGTTTTTTCTTTTTCTCAGAATTGTGAGATATAACCTCACAACTAAGATATTTTTCTCCAAACTTCAAATGTAAAAAAAATGTTCAAATAAAACCTTAAAATAAAATAAAAAGTCAGAATTGTGAGATTAAAAAGGCAGTTACCATTTTACAACTTCCACAATATTGTGCCAGGACATTCGTTATTTTATATATTCCCCTCATTATGGTTTCATGTCTTTTGTGCTGATACAGATGTGTTCAAACATGTTTTTTTATACATTTTAATTTTATGCACATCATGTCATTATTTATGTACATCTTTTATTTTAGCTCATTTATTTTATGTTGCAACACTTTATGGGATAAATCCCGCCCGGACGGCTTCAGGAAAGTCTGATACGTACTCATTTTGGATTAGAAATCCACATGGCAAAAGAACACATTTTTGGTAAACATTTGTACCTTGATTTCTCCCTATTTGGAGACTAACATTTTATGTTTTAAGAGTTTGTATTTTGATGTGTTTTTATAATGTGTGAATGTTTATAATTTTATCGACTGCAAGTTAACGGGTTAGAAGTGTTTTTTGTTAAACTTGACTCAATAAAATTAGTTTTTTTCATTCGTAATATCGAAGCATGTGTTTGAATTATAATTTTTTTTAATAATATTTGAGTATTAAATGTTCAGTTCACGGTGACACGGTGGCTCAGTGGTTAGTACTGTGGCCTCACAGCAAGAAGGTCGCTGGTTCGAGCCTTGGCTGGGTCAGCTGGCATTTCTGTGAGGAGTTTGCATGTTCTCCCCTTGCTGGCGTGGGTTTCCTCTGGGTGCTCCGGTTTCCCCCACAGTCCAAACACATGCACTATAGGGGAATTGATTAACTAAATTGGCCATATTGTATGTATCTGAGAATCTGTGAAAGTCTATGGGTGTTTCCCAGTACTGGGTTGCAGCTGGAAGGGCATCCGCTGTGTAAAACATGCTGAAATCAGGCCCGTGCAGAGGCGTTCCAAAGGGGGGGGGGTTGGCCGTCCGGGTTTCACGAAAAGTAGAGGGGAGGGGGTTGACAGTCCCGGTTTTCACGAATAGTGGGGGGGTAGATCGCGACCTAAAGGAAGGCGGTCAGGAAGGCAATCACGGAATGAAGAGCGAGGGGAGGGTGGGGGCTTACTTTCAATTTGGAAGGGCACTTTATATCCCAGACTCAAAAGGGCATGTACACTGCACAGGTTGCGCCCTATGTGTGCACGTGCCTGGCTGAAATAGTTGGCGGTTCAATACGCTGTGGCGACCCCTGATGAATAAAGGGACTAAGCCGAAGGAAAATGAATGTTCAGCTCAATGTGCACTAAAATCTTTAGTTTACTTTTTATTATATTTTAATTTGCGTTTAATAAGAGTGTGTTTTAGTTGTGAGTGCTTGCAATGAAATCTTATAATGAATATTCATATTTACAAGGTGATCTCATTAAAATAATACAGTATTTTAAAATATAGCGATGCTTTATTATAATATAAACAATGATGATGTATCATAAAAGTCCAAATAATAAAATTATGTGATTTTCTTTCATTATTTCTTTAGTTATTAATCATTCTTATGATGGTAAAATCTTTTTTTATGTCACCAGGTGGCGCTTTGCGTTTAAAATTGATACAGAATTCGTGTAAACACGAGTAGTGAAAAATTAAATATATTGCACTTACCGTCGCTGCATTAGTTAGTTTTAAAATACTTTTAGACGTACTTTAAGATACTTAATCGCGAGTTATTGCGAAGAGGCTTTAAAATGTAATCCAGATGTTTTATTCCTCTCTAAAAAGAAAAAACTTGACGAATTCTACTGTGATGACTGTATTGCCTTATGAATATTAAGTACATGGAGTGACGTACACCTTTTAGCTGTATCTGATTGGTCAAAAAGGCGGGCGCTAATTTAGTCAGCGAATTGGCGTATCGTTTTACAGCGACCGAAGGACATGTAAATATTAATGAGGTATTCTGATTGGACACTTCAAAGGAGTTTCTAAGCAACGACAAAATTACGTTGTTAATATCCATAGATATATACACTAGATATCGCATAGGAACCCTGAGCATGCGTCAATAGCGCCGCCACATTGGTACAGTGCTCCTAGGACAAACGTCATTCAACCGCACTAGTCAAGACAGTGTGAAAATGTGAAGATGCTGGACTTTAGCGCTGTGTACGGGTGTAGTAACGAGCAAACAAAGAAAACAAAGCACAAAGTCATCACATTTCATAGGTAAGATTTCGTTTTTTATGTTTTTGTATGTTATGAACTTTTGTGCTTAACAAGTAATGTTATTGATGATAATATGCTACAGTGTCTTACTGCACTGACCATAAGGCAAAGTAGCATCAACTCACACTAAATTCTAAGCTTATGCTAGTTTTGTTGAATAAAATAAGCAAACTATGTTATAAAATATGACAAGAAGACGCTGCGGTGCCAGAAACTTGTATTATTGTTAGCTAAGAGAACGAGTCTTTCATAACGGAGATTCATTCACTAACGAATCGCTCCCTCCGTCAGAATGAGAAGTGAAAGCAGGAGAGGGGGGTGTGTTTCAGGACACGGATTAGATCAAATTAAACAGGGAAGGAGGGTAATGCATTTCCATGCACACAAACACACGCTTTTTTGTCAGGAATGCTCATGCGGTCACATACACCAATGTAGAAAAGTGATGTAAAATTATAATATTTCGTAATTTAAAAAAAATATTTGCACACTGACCACCGGGGAAAACTCCCGATCATAGATATATGTGTATATGTGCATTTCTCTGGCTTTGGATGGCCACAGTCCTCCGCTTCACCTTGGTCGCGCATTCATTTCAAAGGAGCGCTACCCTGTACTAAAATGGCGGCTCTATTGACGCGTTCCTTCTAATAGACAACAGTAGGGTAGGCGACATCTAGTGTATATATCTATGGTTAATATCAATGAGCCAAGTATAGTTTGCTCGTTTTTTCCCCGCCTGTGCTGGTTCAGAGTTTTACTCTGCGGGTTTTCATTCGTTCAGAAAGAGTTTGGCGACACGTCTACAATGTGTCTATGATCATAATGAGGAGTTTACTGTAGCTGAATCTGACCTATATCGACAAAAGCGCTTTGTTTCCTCGCGTTCAGTCGTAGTTTTCCTCAGGATCAGTGATTGAGAACATATACTGACTGACTGACTGTAACGTTAGCTTGGAGCCTCAGCAGCGGACACTGAAGGTTTGTTTACTCTTCTCCTCGTTATGTTTTTATGCACATTTTGTTGCTCCTGATGCGTTTTGATTTTTTTTATACATAAAAAAAGTCATGAAACTTTATTTTACATTGTTTATGTGTCAGATACAGGACATATACACGTGTTTAATCAGTATTACAACTGATTTTTTTGCGCTTCTGTTCAACTTCTTGGGTGTTTTTCCTTCAGTTTCGTTTGTAAATGTGCTTATGACTGCCAGAAGTGAGAGCTGATGTGAAATAGTGCATGAAATTTCACATTTTCACACTTATTCAACGTATTATTTGCCTTTGTTTAGTCTTGTTGAGTTAAACTGTTGACAAATTGAACTTTTCCACATTATCAAGAATTAAGGTGAAGGTTTATATGAACAGTGTGAGGCTAAACGGTCTTTAAATAAAATGTTTGTGGTGAAAGTCTTATATGTTCACTGTTTATTTAGTCAAAATAAGATTTAAAAAATGTGAAATATTATTATATTTTTAAATCACTGTTTTCATTGTCATTTATGTATCAAAATGTGATTTATTAATTGATTTAAAGCTCTTTTTTGCACCTTTAGTGTCACATGATACTTCAGAAATCATTCTGATTTAGAGATTTTTATTATATTCAAATATGCTGTCAAATGATTGATTGCATCCAAGATAAGTTTTCATTTCATTTCAGTTAATATTTACAAAATATATTTGTGTACTATGTTAATTTATGTATATATAAATAAATACACACACAGTACATAAAATACAAAAATAAACATTTATATATAATTTGTATATATGTATATATTTAAATAACAAATACAATCATACATATATTTATATACACTACCCACAAATATATTTTGTAAATATGAACTATTATTTTGGATGCGATTTAATCGTGATTATTTTTTAACAGCACTTATTCAAATAGGCAAGCCAAGTTTATTTCTATAGCACATTTCATACACGGTGGCAATTCAAAGTGCTTTACATAAACAGGAATAAAAGAGACATAAAAACAAATAATAAAAACAGATTAAAAACTGAATAAAATGTGTTAAAACGGGTTATAAAAGAATGAAAAAGAAAATAGTTCGATCTGTCGGACGTAGCACAGTGCTCATTCAGTAAAGGCACAGCTATACAGATGTGTCTTCAGTCTTGATTTAAATGTGCCTAATGTTGGAGCACATCTGATCATTTCTGGAAGTTGATTCCAGCAGCGAGGGGCGCTGTTAGTAGCTGATTCACCCTGCTTTGACTAAACTCTTGGAGTTTCTAGTTTATATGATCCTAAAGATCTGAGTGATCTGTTAGGTTTATATTCAGTCAGCATATCTGTCATTTAGTGATTTATAGACAAGTAATAATACTTTAAAATATATTCTGAATGTAACTGGGAGCCAGTGTAAAGACCTGAGGACAGGTGGGATGTGCTCTGGTTTCCTGGTTCTGGTCAGATTCCTGGCCGCAGCGTTCTTGATGAGCTGCAACTGTCTGACTGTCTTTTTGGGAAGGCCTGTGAGGAGTCCATTACAGTAATCCATCCTGCTGCTGATAAAAGCATGAACAGTCCTCACTGGAAACAAAGCATCTAATTCTTAAATAAAAATTATTTTAGTTGATTATATTTCGTAGTTTGACTGTATTGTGTTGATGAGTTGAGCTGTTGACAAATAGAACTTTAGATTTTCCTCACTATTAAGAATTGAGGTCAAATTAAATACGAGTTTAAATTTGAGTAAAATAAAGTAAAAAGTGTGAAAAAAAATATTATAGAATTGAAAATGATCGTGATATATTTTAAAATGCAATTTATAGATTTGATTTTAAAGTCAAATTTTCAGCATCATGACAATCTTCTGTGTCACATGATACTTCAGAAATCATTCTGATAGGCTGAATGTGTATGCATTCAAATAAGTATTAAATCAATTAATTATATTTAATAATTTTACTGCATTTCTTCTTTATAAAATAAACGCATTCCTAATAAGCATAAAATACTTCCCTCAAATGCATAAAAAATAGAATTTGTTAAAATTCAAAATGGACAATTTATGAAGAAAAAAACCCCTAAAAATACATATATAATAAAAAAATATACTTTATATATATATATATATGCATTTTCTTTTTTCAAATATGCATTCATTAGACGTTAAAAAGCTGAAACCACAAACTTATGACTCTTTTTATTGAAGACAAAAATGTAATGTGATTAAAAAGATGGCCATAAAGGTTTCAGGAGCAGACAGTGTTGTTTGCAGTGTGCTGTAAAACTAACCAGAAAGAAATATGTGCTGAAGAATGACAAACTCTCCTTGTTTTTTTCCCTCATCCCGACTGGACTGACGTCTTTGTCAAGCTTCAGTCCAGCAGAATGAATGCTGTCTCTGTCCTTATGACTTCAGCCGTCACTTTGGCTCAGAAATCATGAAAACCAGAGTGTGTGTTGCGCTGGAGTGACTATTGTATAAACACTCTTACAGTCAACAGTCCACGCTGTGGTCTCTATAAATGCATAGAACTGTATAAGATGATAATTTCACACGCACAACAGGGAAGCAGCAGACATTGACTTACATGTTTTATGATGCATGTCAGTGGTTTAAGTTTTCTAGCATTCTTCAGAATAAGTATTTTTGTTTTAACAGAAGGAAACTCATAGGTGAGAAAATGTCATTTTTTTGCATGAACTATTGATTATTGAGGTTTTTTAAATGATGCAAAATCAACGTTTGAAATTCCCTGATGTTAAAATAGGATCCAAATCCCAGTGATTTTGACTCCCACCTCAACGTGACGTAGCAGTGCAGTTTTCCCTGCCCATCAATATTGATTGACCGGCATGAATTAACATCTCTTCGTAGTAACGCTTATAAACAGGTCAATAAGACAGGATTTGCAAAGAAAACCATTTCATTTAAAGGGCACCTATTATGCAGAAATCACTTTTATAAGGGGTTTAAACACTGTTTGTGGCAACAGTCTGTAAATATAACCAGCTTCTAATAGTAAAAAAAATTATGGCCCAGTTTCACAAACAGGGCTTAGCTTAAGCCAGGACTAGACCTTAGTTAAATTAGGCTATTTAAGCCACATTTATAAAAACAGCCTTAGAAAAATACATCACTGGTGTGTACCTGTAGACAAAAAATGACACTGCCATGTTTTAAGACATCTCACTGCAAGTTATTTTCAGTTCAGACAGCTCAAACATGCAATTTAATCCAAGACTAGCCTTAAACCTTGTTTGTGAAACCGGGGGTATATATTCTATTTTTTCACAACCAGACTTCATCAAAACAGTCCGCAGAAACGCTTTGATTGACATTCTCCCTTTGTACGTGTCATCAGAGGGCGAAAAGCCCCGCCCACTAGTGACCATCTCTCCCTCATTAGCATAGGACGTTAGTCTTTTTTATGAATCTGCCACTATGCTGATACACAGGCATTTGTAGCTCCGCCCTCTTCAGAAAAGAGCACAATCTCATTTGAATTTAAAGCGGCAGTCACCAAAACGCCACAATTAGGATCAAAGCCTAAAAAGGTCAGAGTTAGAAAACATTATCTGTGAGGCATTTTGAGCTGAAACTTTACACACACACACACACACACACACACACACACACACACACACACACACACACACACACACACACACTCTGAGGACATCAGAAACTTAATTCACATTGAGTATAGACCTTTTTCATAGAACGCAAAATTACCCATTATGCTTTGCGTGTACGTGCAAGGAGAATGCTAAGAACTTCCGGTCGGCAGCTGATGCGTGTAAACGG
>LR812537.1:2591602-2678007 GCA_903798195.1 Danio kyathit
ACGATTCACTGATTCAAATGATCTGTTCAAAATGAGTCACCAATAAACGATTCACTGATTCAAATGATCTGTTCAGAGTGAGACTTCAGTAAACAAGTACTTTTGGTCTTTTATTTAAGTAATATTGAAAAGGAGGACTTTTTACTTGATTACTGTTACTTGAATAGTGAAGTAATGTTTTATTATGGTAACTGTACTTATACTCAAGTGTATAATTTGTGTACTTCATCCTTTACTGTTCAGATGGGTTGAGAATCACTAATGAGAGCAGAGAAGACTCGTATCACTTTCTGGTGTTCACGGATATGTTCGGAAATCAGACTCATGGTGTGGTCGCTCAGTACTGCAGACCTGTACAGGTGAGACATCAAAACATTTATTATAAATATTTCTGTTTTATCTTAAATTTGTTTTTCAGGATGCTTAGAGACAGTGATGTGTGAAAAAGTGTTCGCCCCCTTACTGATTTCTTATTTTTTGTGTTTTTGTCACACAACTGCAATCAAATGTTTTCGATAACTTGCAGCAAGTCTATTGCACCGCTGAGGAGGAATTTTGGCCCACTCATCTTTGCCGAATTGTTGTAATTAAGCTACATTTGAGGGTTTGCGAGCATGAACTGCATTTTTAAGTTCATTCCACAGCATCTCAATTGGATTCAGGTCAGGACTTTGACTAGGCCGCTCCAAAGTGTTCATTTTATTTTTCTTCAGCCATTCTGAAGTGGATTTGCTGGTGTGCTGTACATCACATCACTGTAAATGAAATTTCACAGCATTTATTTGACACACAAATGTTTGTCATGGGGTGGCTCAGTGGTTAGCACAGTGGCCGCACAGCAAGAAGGTAACTGGTTCGAGTCCCGTCTGGGCCAGGTTGCATTTCTGTGTGGAGTTTGCATGTTCTCCCTGTGTTGGCGTGGGTTTCATCTGGGTGCTCCGGTTTGCCCCACAGTTCAAACACATGCGCTGTAGGTGAATTGTGTAAAATAAATTGGCTGTAGCATTTGAATGTGAGTGTGTATGGGTGTGTCCCAGTATTGGGTTGAGGCTGGAGGGGCATCCGCTGCGTAAAACATATGCTGGAATTGTTGGCGGTTCATTCTGCTGTGGTGACCCCTGATAAATAAGGGACTAAGCCGAAGGGAAATGAATGAATGAATGTTTTTCATGACATAACACAACATACCAAACACTTCTTGTCAATGCATCCTAATGCATCCTTGCTGAATAAAAGTATAAAAATAAAAGTACTCAGAAATTAATCTGTTATTCTTGTTGTGTTATTGTAATTCCAGCAAGATAATGGGATTTATGCAAACGGCCATCGATCCAACGAACACAAGCGTCTGTACACCACATTCAGCATATGTGTGATCTCCAAATATCCCTATTATAACGCCCTCAGAGACTGTCTGTCCTGGTAAGATTGCTGTCCATACCAATGTTTATCCTCAACATGGAGTGACGTGTGTGTTATGCGTGTTTTATTTGTCTGCTGTAGTTTTCTGTTCCAGATGAAGACATCCCGCGTGTCTGACTTTGAGGAGCAGGTGAAGGAGTTTTCTGCCAAACTGGCGCTGGTGCCCATCCCTCCGTCTGGACCACTGCATGTGGTGAGCCGCTTTATTTAACACTACACAAATCTGTGCAAATCTTTTGTGATATTGTTTGAATGTCTATAAAAGTGTTTGCAAAATGATGGCGTTTTCATTTCGCTGCACATGCATATTGAAAGTGAACCTTTCTTTGTCTGTGGAACTTTTTTAATTATTAAATTATTCACCATCCTGTGAAAATTTGATTCTTTCCAAATATTTCCCAAGTGCTGTTTTTCAACATTATTTTTAATAAGTAATGTCTAATAAACAATTTATTTTGTCTTCATCATTGATTGGTTCAAAATCGATGAATTATGTGTCAACTCAGTCACTGTGAAATTTCAGTAAATTTCTCATTCACCTTTTAAAAACAGTGATATGATGAAAATACATAAAATTGTGTTTTAGACATGTCAAGTAGTGTCTGGGTTGAGGTTAGCATCTGGAGCTAAAGCACTAAATAATGTATATTGTCAACTCTGTTACTGTCAACCCGGTTACAGTCACCCTCAGCTCTGTTACCATCAACCTGGCTACCGTCAACTGTGTTACCATCACAGTCAGTTCTGTTACTGTCACCGTCAACTCCGTTACCATTAACTCTGTTATCGTCTACCCTCTAACCATCACCATAAACTCTGTTACTTCAATTCTGCTAGTCGCCGTCAATCCTGTTACCATCGACTCTGTTACATAAATTCTGTTACTGTCACCGTTAACTTTTTTACCGTTAACTCTATCATCGTCTACCCTCTTACCATCACAATCAACTCTGTTACGTCAATTCTGTTACTGTCACCATCAACCCTGTTACCGTCATCCCTGTTGCATCAATTCTATTACTGTTATGTCAACCTTGTTAGCGTCACCTGTTACCGTCATCATCAACTTTATTACGTCAATTCTGTTACGTCAGTTCTGTTACCATCACCATCAACGTTGTTACCGTCAACCCGTTGATGGGTTGACCATCAACTCTCGTATGTCAATTCTGTTACTGTCACCAGCAACTCTGTTGCCATCAACCCAGTTACCTTCACCTCCAACTCTGTTACATCAGTTCTGTTAATGCCACCATCAACCCTGTTACGTCAACTCTGTGCAATCAACTCTGTTGGTGTCACCGTCAACCCTGTTACCGTCAACCCGGCTACCGTCACCATCAGCTCTGTTATGTCAATTCTATTACTGTCACCATCAACTCTGTTACGGCAGTTCTGTTACCATCACCATCAACTCTGTTATGTCAATTCTGTTACTGTCACCATCAACCCTCTTACTGTCACTATCAGCTCTGTTATGTCAATTCTGTTACTGTCTCCATCAACCCAGTTACATTCAACTCCAACTCTGTTACATCAGTTCTGTTAATGCCACCATCAACCCTGTTACGTTAACTCTGTTGCAATCAACTCTGTTGGTGTCACCGTCAACCCTTTTACCGTCAACCTGGCTACCGTCACCATCAACTCTGTTACGTCAATTCTGTTACCATCACCATCAACTCTGTTACATCAGTTCTGTTATCGTCACCATCAACCCTGTTATGTCAATTCTGTTACTGTCACCGTTAACTCTATTACGGCAGTTCTGTTACCGTCCCCATTAACCCTGTTACCGTCAACTCTGTTATGTCAATTCAGTTACCATCACCGTCAACTTTGTCAATTCTGTTACCATCACCATCAACTGTTACCTCAATTTTGTTACCGTCATTATCAACTCGGTTACCGTCGACCCGTTACCGTCAACTTTGTTACCATTGATCCGGTTACCATCAACTCTATTGCCGTCAACCGGGTTATTGTGAACTCATTTATGGTTAACTGTTAGTGGTTACATTACTTTTATATTAATAATGGATTATGTTTACTGTAAAATATGCATTCCAGTTTAGAGAAAATGCTTGAAATGCAGCTGCAGTTCTGTAATGAGTCAGAATCCAAAAGCCTGCATTATTAGAAGGGTTTTTAGTTGTGCAGTTTCTTTCAGATGACCGGTCTCTTGCTGGTTTTTTAGGTGTTTAATCTCAGGCCTCTTCAGATTGAGCTTCCCTCCAGACTGGATGTGGATCGACCCGTCATGGACCTCGATCTCCATCTGCCGTTTCTGTGCTTTAAACCCAAGCAAATCCTGCAGGTCAGTCCCAGATATAGATGTTTTTTCACCACAAGGGACAGTAAAGATTTGCATGTTAGTTCATTAAATTACTGAAATTAATATAAAAAACTGAATAAATAAATACTTATTTACACATATTTACATAAGTAAATAAATAAACTCAATCTGTGGATTCTAGTAATTACTCTAGACTGCTTGATATGTTTGTATTTATTCAGCACATGTAATACAGTCATAAAGAAGATGAGCCTTGGGTTGTGTTTGTGTCAGATCATCAGCAGTATCCTGATGGAGCAGAGAGTGGTGTTTCTGTCCACAGACTGGGCCAAACTCACGCTGGTGTCCGAGTGCTTTATGATCTTCATTCACCCTCTGCGCTGGCAGCATCCGTTCGTGCCCGTCCTGTCCCGACAGATGCTGGACTTCATCATGGCGCCCACGGCCTATCTGATGGGCTGCCACACATACCACTTCCAGGAGGTGGCAGAGGTACAAAACACTGCAGATCGCAATGGGTTTATGATAAACGGAGCATTAAAGAGACAGTTTACACAAAACTGAAAATTCTGTCATCATGTACTCACCGTTCTGCTGTTTCCAAAGCTGTTTGAGTTTCTTTCTTCTGAAGAACACAAAAGAAGATGTGTTGAAGAATGTTTGAACCCTGTTACCATTGACTTCCATAGTATATGTTTTACCTGCTATGGAAGTCAATTGGTTAAAGGTTTCTAACATTCTTCAAAATATCTTCTTTTGATGTTCAACATAACAGAAAAACTTCAGCTACTGAACAAGTGAAGGGTTTGTAAATGATGATCTTTCATTTTTTGGGTGGAAGATCCCTGAGAGATTCCCTTTCGTTTATGTTTATTCAGATGGCAAAAGTTAGTTAGTATCGTCAGCAGTACTCTTTCAGTTTTTAGGACGTACTCACACTATGCTATCCGAACCGTGCCCAGGCCCGTTTCCCGGATCGTTTGAGAAGTGTGAGTGCTCTGAATCAGGCTCAAGCACGGTTCACTTGGCCGGCCATGGCCCGGTTGGAGGAGGTGTGCCTGAGCGCGGTTCACTTGGGCTCAGGCGCGGTATGCTTACAGTGTGAGTGCAAGCGTGCCTAAGCCCGAAACTGAAAGCGAGACGTGACTTTTAAGGGACTGTTTTGATATGGATTAATTAATCAATCGTACTGTTCAATGAACGCAAACTGTCGTAGTTTATTAAAGACGCAAATCCCTCACTGCACGACAGCTACACCTTCAGCAAACCTCCTAATTCCTGCAGCACGAGGACTTTATGAGCGTCAAAAGTGGCTGATCTGTTCTGTGAAATATTTGACTGCGTGCCACCGCATATCAAACAACTTAAACGATATAACTAAAGAAATCTCCACTGTGCTGAGCGAGAGCGCTTCTCTTCCTAAACTGAACTGCGCGTCATCGATGACGTAAGCGTGCCCAGGCCCGAATGTAATGTGAGTGCGGGCCGTCGGGGGAGACGGGAGGGGGGACAAGCGTGCTTTGACCCAGTTCAACGCAACTGTACATAGTGTGAGTACGCCCTTAAAGACATCCCTTAGTCAAAATTTAGTTACTAAGTTTACAGTATGTTAATATCACTACAGTGTTATGGACCGAAAGATTCGCTGTAAATGCTGCTCTCCGAATGTAAACACTGCAATTAAACTATTACCGTCGTGTGTGATTTTCATCGCATTTTGTGACCAGATAGTCTATATAGTCTATACACACACAGCTGCTTGATGCCATTCTCTGCATCTACTGAGTCTCAGCGTTAAAGGTGCTGTATGTAAGTTTTTTAGTCTTCTAAAGCATAAAAATACCATAATATGTGTGCAGATATTTAAGAAACATCCCAAGTGAACATACTTGTTTAACTGGCAAACAATGCTAAAGTCAGATATTCTGCTTTGAAAATGGTTTTTCTGTGCCGGAACGCTGTCTTTGTTTAGGTCAATTTCATATGCAAGATGCCAGTTTAGCCAATTATAATTCAGCACTCCGGGTTGCCTTGTTGGAAAACAGCGTATTTCATTCATTCATTCAGAAAGGCTCTGAAAGCATGCATCCGTGAGCGAAATGCGACAGTGTCAGTGGACAGTATCAGATGTCAAAATGAGACAGATTCAGTTCCACATGAGGTTATTAATTAGCAAATGACATAAATATTACAAACGTGAGCAGGTTACATTGTAATCGCGTGTCCTAACAACACGCTGTGACGAGAAAGTGATGAGCTGTTTGCACCAGACGAAACACGACAGAAATGTAAACACAGCCTTTCAGAAGCACAGAATATGCACTTACTCACGAAACGGTAAGGTTTAGAATCTATTTAATACATATTAAGCCTCTTTAACATCATTAAATGTAGATGCTGAATCACTCATATGTGTTTAGTTCTAAAGTTCCAATTTCAAACGGTTTATTGTATTTTCAAGATCTGAGGTGAACTTTCTGCTTTCAGTATATGGCAATACATGTCATGTAAAATGCATTCAAACTCACACTGTTAGCATTTAGCACTAAATAAGGCACACGAGGCTTACCTGAGGTGATCTGTCATAGGTTTCTGTTGTTCAGCTGTTTGAAATAGAAGCCACTTCTAATATCAATTCGAGGTGTTGGTTAGAATCAAAACTGCTTTTAATATGGAGAATATTCCCTCTATCGCGTGTCGTTGCTTTTATTTAGAACAGTTTAAATCACTCCTGTACTCAATCTGGCATCCCGGCGTGTTTTTATTATGATCCAGGAGTGCAATACCTAGTTCAACCACTGGGTGTCAAACTTACATACTGCACCTTTAACCGAGAAATGCAAAGGTTTTTTTTTTTGTCCCATGCGGCGTGCAGTATCAAAACTCCCATTGAAGCTACAGTCTTCCAGCAGTTCCTCGCATCCAATATCTTGTTTGTGATGGGGGGCATCCATGAAGTGTTCCTGAATAAAAGTGAAAGTGCCAAACTGCAGTTAAAGTTGACCAATTAAGAATGGCACACCCGAAATTACATGAACCTCTGGAGGAAATGTGGATCTCGTTATGACGCAATGACGTTAATCGAATTACTGTATGTGCTATAACATGTACAATGGGATCATGAAGGAAACATTCAAAAAGCAGCTCATGTAAACACCTTAATCATATGATTGTCTTATTCCGATTAAGGCAAATCATTTGATTACTGATATCCATGTAAGCGTAGTCACTGTCTATCTCCCCTGTGTCTTTGTTTGTGTTGCCGCTGTGAAAATCAGCTGTAGTGCACGTACTGAAACTCCCCTTTTCATGCAAACCCTCTTTTGCCACTCAACACTCCCACCTAAACAAAGCTGGACTCACCCACTTTCCTAACTTTTTTCAAACTAGAGGTGAGAACACCCTGCTGAGACAGGGGGGTTTCATGGCTCTTTATTTTCTCAGATATTGTGTGTGTGTGTACATGTTTTTGTGACATATCCGGACACAAATCTGTATAATGACATGGGTATGACACAGGTATTACAAAAAAGAGGTGAAATACGAGGACATTGGTGACGTCCTCACTTCTCAAAAAGCTTCTAAATCCCACTGGATGAGTTTTTTCAGAGAGTAAAGCTGTACACTGTCTCCTGTGATGGTTGGGTTTAGGGGTAGGGTAGGGTGAGGGCAATATAATATATGGTTTGATCTGTATAAAAAGAATGGAAGCCTGTGTAATGTACCCACTTTTCACAAAAACAAACATGTGTGTGTGTGTGCGTTTTCAGGAAATTGAGGATCTGGTGCTCATAGACATTGACCAGGGAACAGTGTCGTCTTCAACATCAGATAGACTTGATCTTCCGGACGTGCCGCTTGCAGCCAGAGATTGTTTTATATTGCGGTAACTGATGCAATATTCCCTTAGAAATGATTGGGATCAGTACGATTTTCAACCCTTTAAAATACTGATTGGGAAAAATACTTGAGGGTTACTAGGGGTGTTATTACAAGCCCTATTTGGAACTTTAATTAGTTAAAATCAATATATAATAGCTAATAATGAGCATAATTGCTCCTAATAAACATCTTCCAGAACACAAGGCTGTAGGGTTCTGATGGTGTGTGTGTGCATGTGTGTGTGTTACTGTACAGATGCAGAGGTCTGCAGCTCCACTATGATCTGGATGTGTGCGGCTCCAGCTTTCAGACTGATGTGAATGATCTGCGAGCTCACAGGAGACTCTGGCAGCGTAAACTTAACTCCAGCATCCTCAACATCAGCATGGAGCTCATCGTCAACATATTCAGGTCTGAAATATCTCTGTTTATGAATCAAAGACAGTCTGCTAATCCTAATAAATCTAATAAATTATTAAAACTCACAAATGTACAGTAACTAAAAAGATAAATAAATGTGTGTGTGTGTGTGTGTGTGTGTGTGTATGTATATATATATATGTATGTGTGTGTGTGTGTGTGTGTGTGTGTGTGTGTGTGTGTGTGTGTGTGTGTGTGTGTGTGTGTGTATATATATATATGTATATATATATATATATATATATATATATATATATATATATATATATATATATATATATATATATATATGTATGTATATATGTATGTATATATGTATGTATGTATGCATGTGTGTGTATGTATGTATGTGTGTGTGTGTGTGTGTGTGTATAAAACACATGTACAATAAGTATAATATACAGATAATACTTTCCCTGTCTGTATCTGAACACAGTAATGTTATTTTATGTTCTGTGATTAATTAATGTAAAACTGTGTTTTTCTGCAGTGAAGTTTGTGATTTCCTGAACTATGAG
This sequence comes from Danio kyathit, assembly GCA_903798195.1. Lineage (NCBI taxonomy): Eukaryota > Metazoa > Chordata > Actinopteri > Cypriniformes > Danionidae > Danio > Danio kyathit. Next base: position 2,600,141 of record LR812537.1, read on the forward strand.
CATCGTGTTTTCAACAGCGAGGAGTTCCTCAGGTCCAGAGACTCCACCGATTCTGCCTTTTACAGAAAGGTACAGAAATGCTCAGATTCAGTTTTACACTCAGCGTATGCTTCTCTAACATATTCATCTGTGTGTGTGTTTTGTGTGTGTGTGTGTGTGTGTATGTGTGTGTGTGTGTGTGTGTGTGTGTGTGTGTGTGTGTGTGTGTGTGTGTGTGTATATATATATATATGTGTGTGTGTGTGCTTTTTTGTGTGTGTGTGCATCTTTTTAATGTGTGGATATTTTGTCTGTGTGTGCTTTTGTATGTCTGTTTGTGTGCGTTTTTGTGTGTTTTTGTATGGGGTGTGTGTGTGCATTTTTTTGGTGTGTGTAAATGTTGTCTGTTTTTTTTTTTTGCATTTTGTGTTTGTTTTTGTGTATGTGTGTTTTTGTATGTGTGTGCACATTTTTTGTGTGTGTGTGTTTTTGTATGTCTGTGTGTGTGCTTTTTGTGTACTTTTTTCTGTATGTTTGTGTTTTTGTATATCTGTGTTTGTGTATTTTGTGTGTCTGTCTGTTTTTGTATGTGTGTGTTGTGTATTTTTGTGTGTGTTTGTGTTTTGTGCATGGTGATTTTATGTGTGTGTATTTTGTTGTTTTTGTGTGTGTGTGTGTGTGTGTTGTGTATTTTTGTGTGTGTTTGTATTTTGTGCATGGTGATTTTATGTGTGTGTATTTTGTTGTTTTTGTGTGTGTGTGTGTGCATTTTTTGCTTGTGTTTGTATGTGCATTTTTTGTGTGTGCGTATTTTGTATGTGTTTTTGTGCTTTTTTGTGTGTGTTTGTGTGTCTGCATTTTGTGTGTGTGTGCGTATTTTTGAGTGTGTGTGCAGGTTTTAGACACTCATATATTCCACTCGTTTCTGCGGGAGCGTTTGAACAGAAAGAATGACGCATTCACTCGCATGCAGCTCAACATCCGCTCAGAGACTCGCAGGTAAATTAACTCTTTCCATCTCCTTCCATCTCCAGTTTCCATTCATTAAAGTTTCTCCATAATGCCCACAGCACAACTCTCCAGAGTCTCCAGAATGTGTGTGTGCGTGTGTGTGTATGTGTGTACTTTTAGCTCAAAACACCTTTAATCATTTACTATCACACTGTAAATGGATTTTGTGTTTCTTTAAATTCATTCACTTCCTGGAGCTGGATTTAGCAGATCATGTCAATAATTTGTACAGTATGTAACAAGACCGGTTTGGTCTGTTGTTCTGTCAAAGAGACAAATGTTTGTACTTGTGTTGAAATGTGTAGTTTTCGTGGTCCTGCTTGTTTACTTCTGTTCTCCTGTAAGTGAACTTTTTGTTTTTGTGGGAAAGCATGTCAGAAATGCAGTATAAGAAATTAGGTTAAAATAATAATAATTAAATGTTGTGCTGTATAATAATTAATTGTGACGCCTCTTAAGCCCTGTCATGATTTCTATTTTTTGTGGTACGATATATAGCACCAAAATGGGTTGCAATAAACGATATTGTTGTCATTTCAAGACACTATAATAGCATCATAAAGCAAGTACACTCTTCCAAAAAACACATCATATTTTATTCTCAAGAATAGTCCTTTAACAATTAGGCATTGGAATCAGATTTTGAAAAAGTATATCCTAAACAAATAATAATAATAAAGTTCAAGGTAAAAAAGAACTCGTAACAGATGTATTTTCAGTGAAAATGCACTATAGTAACTTATCGTAAATACTATGGTGTTTTTTTCAACCTTACTGACTGACACCTCCAATAAAGATAGAGATAGAGAGCTATTCATATAAAAATACAGAGAGAATAATGTAAATCCAAACTTTTTATATGCAATTAGTCACAGTTATTCAATTTAATGAACTAATAAAATTATTATTATACAAAATATTTTAATAATACAGTTTTAAGATCTTTATATTAAGGCCTAATTCTACCCCTTAGCCCTACCCCTCGTTTTGCGCATTCATGTGAAGGGGTAAGGGTGTCTCAGTTCTCTATAGCTTAAAGGCGTAGGGCTAAGGGGAAGGCGTAGATAGCCCTTCGAACGAAGATTTTTCAGGACCACACTCAAAACCAAGGGGTAAGAAAATTTCCCAGAATGCACCAGCTAGAGCATCAGTTTCGCTGCACCAGGAAGTAAGGAGATCCACAAATTAGTATTTTTTTTGTCATTATTATGAATTTTTACAACAAACAAGCACATGTTTTAATATATTCATAACCGCGTTCATGTTTTACCGTCATGCTTTTTAAAAAGAACGCTAAAATTTGGCGATCTATAATCCCTAATAATAACTCCTGTACAGCAGTCCCACAACATTCTGACACTCGATGACACTCGAACACCCTGTCAGAAAAGTTTAGTGGCTGGGAATGAGCTTTTTACAGTGTCTGCTATAATGTTATGTTGTTTACGTGTGTTTACAGATGAATATGGCCACTTTGTAAATACACAGTATAGTTACGATCTTATTGCCACATTAGATCATTATGATAACATTAAAATAGAATTGGGATTGTGCCTAAGTCTTCATTGATTTCTATGTTAGTATTCGGTTTAGTCATTTTAATGCTACATATTCTTTGTTAGTCACCACTTTTCTAATTTAAAGATATTGTTCACCCAAAAAGATTGCATATATTTACTCGAGATTGAGAGTTTATTAAATCTTTGGTTTTTCCGAAACAGATGCCCGCGCCACCTCAGCTGGCTTCTCTCGATGTGGAGAAGCAGCGGCTCTACTCTGAGCTCCTCTCGGGTGACAGAGCTCCTCACCCTGTCTATAAGGGTGCGCCCTGCCACCCTGTGAAGGAAACTCATTTCGGCCGTTTGTATCCGAGATCTTGTCCTTTCGGTCATGACCCAAAGCTCAGAGTGAGAGTAGGACTGTAGATTGACCGGTAAATTGAGAGCTTTGCCTTTCGGCTCAGCTTCTTCTTTACCACAGCAGACCGGTACATCAACAGCTGCACCAATCCGCCTGTCAATCTCACGTTCCATCCTTCCCTCACTCGTGTACAAAACCCCAAGATACTTGAACTCCTCCACCTGGGGTAAGGACTTTCCTCCAACCTGGAGATGGCAAACCACCTTTTTCCGGTGGAGCACCATGGCCTCTGACTTGGAGGTGCTGATTCTCATCCCAGCCGCGTCACACTCGGCAGCAAACCGCCCCAGTGCATGCTAAAGGTTCATGTACGATGAAGCCAACCGAACAACATCATCTGCGAATAACAGAGATGAAATCCTGTGGTCCCCAAACCGAACCCCTCCAGCCCAAGGCTGCACTTTGAAATTCTGTCCATAAAAATTTTGAACAGAATTGGTGACAAAGGGCAGCCCTGCCGGAGTCCAACATGCACTGGAAACATTTTTTCCTTTATTATTAAAGCAATTGAAGATGACAGTATGTTTCACTTTTTGAGTGAACTATCCCTGTATATGAAAGTTTACTGTTTATTATGCAATGCAAGACAGTAGGATTGCAAAATATTTATTAAGGAATTAGCTTAGATAAACCTTACATCATCATCTGCCAAGTGTTTTGTGTGTGAGGTCTCCCTTATAATCTCTTATATTCTCATTTTCTCAGGCTGAAGATTATGACCGAGTCTCCACGCAGACCCACGATGGAGGAGATCAACCGTAAGCACAGAGCAGAGAACGGTCTGAATAAGCGTTTGGGGATGAGCATGCCGAACCTGGCGGACTCTCGATCTCTCACCGTACCCGTTCGACAGATGTCCATGATGTCAGTGAGGACCATGCCTTTACAGATGGGTGAGGAAACACGAGTTTGCTTTTAACAACACTATATACTGTTGTGCTAATAAAGTAGGAACATTGATGTGGTTTAATGAATGTGCCTTTTTTCTGATTTTTATATTTTCAGTTGCAATAGAGATAAGGATAAGTCTCTTTTAATCCTTGTGTATTGTTCAGATTGACTCTCCTTTTGTTATGTTTGGGGCTGTTTTTGCCCCATTGACTTCCATTATAACCACATTTTTTGACAGCATATAATCACACATTCTTGTCTCAAAGTGTAATCAGTACTTGAGCAGCATCAGCTGTGTGTTTGCAATCAGTCAGGATCAGGAACCGGTTGTGTGTGTGTGGTGCATGACTGGGTCTTGTAGTCCATATGATGGCGCATTTGTAGTCCTTTGGGATCTGCATGTTTACCAGCGATCTGCAGCTGCTCGATTACTGGTGATCGTGACAGTATTTGCACACAGTTTGTGTTTGTCTGGCACACCTCACCACTGTCATTTTACTCTGCCGCTCCATCTCTAGCTCGCCACTGATATGCAGATTATTTGCGCCTGTGAACACAGCGCCCCCTCTGTTCAAAACATGTATCATGTTCAACATTTCTACCGGTTTGAATCGTCACATACTGTATTTGAATCTATTTCCAACCGGCTCAGAGAGAATCGTTACATCCCTATTATATTCTGATTATATACTCACTGAGAAATGGATATCAATATAAATATTCATGAGAGTGTAGTTATTTATGCTGTGCACTGTATACTCTTTATTTCAACAGGTTCCTGGAGTCCCATAAAGCCAGTCAAAACCTTCAAACTCCCAGAATTCCCTCCTCCGCTGGCCTACCACTACGTTCAGAATTACTACCATGATCTGATTGGCCAGTTGGACAGATCCATCTCATCTGCATCCCCAGACGACTCTGCTCTCCTGGCTCGCTATTATTACCTGCGTGGACTGGTGAACTCGGTGGCTGGACGACACGTGGACGCCCTCGCAGACTTCCAGAGTTTATATAAGACGGACATGGAGATTTTTCCTGCGCAGCTTCTGAACGCTCTGGTGGAGGCTTTGCCGGCGGAGGAAAAGAGGATTGTGGAGCGCCGCACCGATCTGAAGCGCCTCATGAGCAGGGTGAGGCGGGAAAATGAAAAGGACCGAGCGCGGCTGGTGGACGGTGGGGTGGTGAAGAGGTTTGAGCTGCCCAAGAAACACCTGCAAAAGGAGGATTTTGTTCGCCGCGTTCAGGAGTCGGGAATCGTGAAGGATCTGGAGACCATCAAGAGGCTGTTCGAGGCACTCACTGTGGGTGGGTATGAAAACAGCCAGTCAGAATGAAGCTGGTGTTTGATTGGGCCAATCTGATGAGTGAACTAATTGGCTAGGGAAGCTTGGAGAGATCTGATTTGTTAACATTTCCTGCAATGTAGAAATTAAATTCTTGGTAGAGCTCGGTGACCTAACTGAAGCTGGATGGATGAATGGATAGTTGGTTATATGGATGGATGGATGAATGGCTGGACAGATAAGATGAATGGATAGATGAATAGATGGATGGATGGACACGTTGAGGATGAATGGATATATGGCTAGACAGACAAAATGAGTAAATGGATGAATACATGACAGACAATATGAATGAATAGATTGATGGAAGGATAAACAACATCTGGATGGATGGATAGTTAAATATGTATCCAGATAATTCAATTGATGGACAGATGGATGAAGGACGGATGATTGGATAGATGTATAGTCAGATAGATGGATAAATGGATGGATGGATGAGCAAAAGATGGATAATTGGATATGTAGTCAGCTAATTGGATGGATGATAGATAGTTGGATTTGAAGTTAGATAATTGGATTAGATGGATGGATGGACGGACGGATGATTGGATCGAGAGATAAGATAGACAGATCGATGATGGATGGATAGTTGGATATAAAGTCAGATAATTGGATGGATGGATGGATAGTTGGATTTTGAGGTAGATAATTGGATGGATGGCTGGATAGTTGGATTTGGACTTAAATAATTGGATGGACAGAAGGATAGTTGGATTTGGTGTTAGATAATTGGATGGATGGATGGATAGTTGGATTTGGACTTAGATAATTGAATGGATGGACGGAAGGATAGTTGGATTTGGTGTTAGATAATTGGATGGATGGATGGATGGATAGATGGATAGTTGGATTTGGACTTAGATAATTGAATGGATGGACGGAAGGATAGTTGGATTTGGTGTTAGATAATTGGATGGATGGATGGATGGATAGATGGATAGTTGGATTTGGACTTAGATAATTGAACGGATGGACGGAAGGATAGTTGGATTTGGTGTTAGATAATTGGATGGATGGATGGATGGATAGTTGGATTTGGACTTAGATAATTGGATGGATGGACGGAAGGATAGTTGGATTTGGACTTAGATAATTGGATGGATGGACGGAAGGATAGTTGGATTTGGTGTTAGATAATTGGATGGATGGATGAATGGATGGATGGATTTGGACTTAGATAATTGAATGGATGGACAGAAGGATAGTTGGATTTGGTGTTAGATAATTGGATGGATGGATAGTTGGATTTGGACTTGGATAATTGAACGGATGGACGGAAGGATAGTTGGATTTGGTGTTAGATAATTGGATGGATGGATAGTTGGATTTGGACTTAGATAATTGAATGGATGGACGGAAGGATAGTTGGATTTGGTGTTAGATAATTGGATGGATGGATGGATGGATAGATGGATAGTTGGATTTGGACTTAGATAATTGAATGGATGGACGGAAGGATAGTTGGATTTGGTGTTAGATAATTGGATGGATGGATGGATGGCTGGATAGTTGGATTTGGACTTAGATAATTGAACGGATGGACGGAAGGATAGTTGGATTTGGTGTTAGATAATTGGATGGATGGATGGATGGATGGATGGATAGTTGGATTTGGACTTAGATAATTGGATGGATGGACGGAAGGATAGTTGGATTTGGTGTTAGATAATTGGATGGATGGATGGATGGATGGATGGATAGATGGATGGACGGAAGGATAGTTGGATTTGGTGTTAGATAATTGGATGGATGGATGAATGGATGGATGGATTTGGACTTAGATAATTGAATGGATGGACAGAAGGATAGTTGGATTTGGTGTTAGATAATTGGATGGATGGATAGTTGGATTTGGACTTGGATAATTGAACGGATGGACGGAAGGATAGTTGGATTTGGTGTTAGATAATTGGATGGATGGATGGATGGATAGTTGGATTTGGACTTAGATAATTGGATGGATGGACGGAAGGATAGTTGGATTTGGTGTTAGATAATTGGATGGATGGATGGATGGATGGATGGATGGATGGATGGATGGATGGATTTGGACTTAGATAATTGAATGGATGGACGGAAGGATAGTTGGATTTGGTGTTAGATAATTGGATGGATGGATGGATGGATGGATTTGGACTTAGATAATTGAACGGATGGACGGAAGGATAGTTGGATTTGGTGTTAGATAATTGGATGGATGGATGGATGGATAGTTGGATTTGGTGTTAGATAATTGGATGGTTGGATAGTTGGATTTGGACTTAGGTAATTGAATGGATGGACGGAAGGATAGTTGGATTTGGTGTTAGATAATTGGATGGTTGGATAGTTGGATTTGGACTTAGGTAATTGAATGGATGGACGGAAGGATAGTTGGATTTGGTGTTAGATGGATGGATGGATGGATGGTTGGATAGACAGAGTGATGAATGGATGGTTGGATAGATAGAGTGATGGATGGATGGATGGATATAAAGTCAGATAATTGGATGGATGACTGGATAGTACAGGTAAAGATAGATAATAGATGGATGTACAGTAAAGATATCTATTAGATGTATAGTCTCTGGATCAATAATGGTTTAGTGACGTGTCTGATGCAACAGCCGATGCTAGTTTTAAATGTTATTTCTTTGTTGTTGTTGTTGTATAGAATCTACTGTTAAATATAGTGAAAGTATAATGCATGTACCAGATGAAATAAGTGAAAGCTGCATGTGTTGCTCACTGGTGTTTCTCTAGTGTGTTTGGTAAAACTGGTTCTGGTTTGTTAGGTGTGGAGGACTCGTGCCGGTCTGTATTTTACCTTGAGTTGGATGGTAAGCGTAGTCTGCATGTGCAGTGTGTACTAATACATCATCGTCATCACACAGCACGCATGCATGTCTGAGCATCTGCATGACTGAAGTGCAGGAGTGTTCTGCAGGTACGCCTTAGACCTCTAACTAACCATGTATATGTGTGACATCGGGGGAAAAAATTGTATAATGACACCGGTATGACACTGGTATTGCAACTTGAAGGTGACTTACTTATGAACAAAAAAAGGCTAACTTATGAGTGCATGAGTCCTGTGAGAGTTGTGTAGGCATAGTGTTGGGGTACATCGATAGAAAATACAATTTTATTACAGAATAAAAACAATGGAAACCAATGGAATGTTTCCACAATTCACAAAAACAAACCTGTTTGGATGTGTCTGTGTGTGTGTTATCTTGTATTCCTAATGTTATAGGGACCAAATATTCCAACTAGTATAGCAATACCAGTCCATTTTGACCTCATGGGGACCAAAAAAATGTCCTCATGGGGTGAAAATTTACTGGTATGGCTTTAATAGTGGGGACATTTGGTTTAGGTGGATCGATTATACTCTCTACACTGTATAAACATTATTGCAGCTAAGGGAAGACCCCATAGAGATAGACGTGTGTGTGTATGTACAGGTTTATGTAGGTTACAGGGACCCAAAGTTGTATAATGACATGGGTATTACTCCATTAAGTTCTCTATTAAGGTGGTTTACAGAGTCACACTTTGTGTCCCTGTAAATCAAAATGCTTAAATCACTCTTAACAGGGTCTTTCGAAATTAAAAAATGTTCACAGGTTTCCTGCTAGGGTTAGGTTTAGGGGTAGTGCCATATAATAAGCAGTTTTTAATGTCAAAAATACATTATACCTATGTAGAGTCCCTCTAAACCATGTATACATGTTTGTGTGTGTGTGTTTGTTTAACCTCCAGCTTTAGTCCTCTGTTCACACTCACTGCACACACTCCTCGAGGAGCTCAATGTTGGTTAATCATTTCCTCTCTGTTAAAGTCAAGCAACGTTTATAGCCGTCTGACAAATGCCAGTTCCTGCATGCCGTCAGTAGAGTAGGTTTATTTGTGTCATGTGTGTGTGTGTCGAAAGCCTGAGGTGCGTTTACTGGCACTGCATATTCATGTACTTGTGTGTGTGTGTGTGTGGCATGATGACGCATCAATCATTAGTGTAAAAACACTGGAAGAACACGAGGCACAGCAGTTTACCTGACATTCAGGTTTGCAGAAAATAGTTTATTTCTATATTGTGCATGGTTTGTTTTTCTCACAGGGATTGACCACATTGATATATTGTTTAAAGCCATAACGACATCATCCTTATCTCAGACATCATGAGATCTCCAATAACTCTGTCATCATTTACTCACCCTCATGTTCTCGGAAGCAGAAACGTCACTGTTCGTGTAATGAAGTGTAATAATTTCATCATAATTAAATAGCTTTTTTTTTTTAGCAAAGGATGATTCAGGAGTCCTGTAGTGTGCATATTGCACAAGTCATATTGATGCATTTTATTTTTGTACTTTTTTTTTTAAATGGTTGCACCCTTTTACTATTACTGTATGTGTAAATGATGACACAATCTTTTTTTTTTTTTTTTTGTTGCAGAGTCCCTGTAAATCTTGCCCAATTTTTACAATCAACCACTTGGTTTTGATCATTGGTTAAAACAGGAGATCTGTGAATCAGTTTAGAGGAAACACTGTCATAAATAAATCAGATGAATAATCTGATTTAATAAATAACTTTATTATAAAAAAAATTTATAAATTAATATGTTCGGGATTACATGGAGAAAAATACTTCAAAATAATTCATGCTCTTAAACTAAAATAGTCATTAAAAAATAGATGAAAATACATTATGAATAGGACGTCACAGTGGCGCAGTGTGTAACACAATCGCCTCACAACAAGAAGGTCACTGGTTTGAGCCCCGGCAGGGTCAGTTGGCATTTCTGTGTAGAGTTTGCATGTTCTTCCCATGTTGGCGTGGGTTTCCTCCGGGTGCTCCAGTTTCCCTCACAGTCCAAGCACATGCGCTAAAGGGGAATTGATGAAATAAGTTGGCTATAGTGTATGAGTGTGTGTGAATGTGTATTGATGTTTCCCAGTGATGGGTTGCAGCTGGAAGGGCATCCGCTGCGTAAAACATATGCTGGATAAGTTGGTGGTTCATTCTGCTGTGGCGATCCCTGATTAATAAAGCGACTAACCCAAAACGAAAATGAATGAATGAATGAATACATTATAAATAATCTAAAATAAATCAAGAAGTGCATACTTAAGAGAATAAAAGTCTTAATATTAAAAAATAGCAATACATTTGAAATAGATTACAACAAACATTAATATTTAAACAATAAAATCATAAGTCCAAGGCACTCGAAAGGTACGTTTTTTTTATAATATTTACGTTTTTTTCACTTACTTTTAAAGTGTCGTGTACTTATGATTTTATTGTTTATCCTTATGAATCGTTTATCCAAAGAGCACCAATACATTAATTACACCTTAAGAACTTTGTTTGATTTTGAAACGTTTACATTTTTTACATTTAATAAAAAAATGTCTATTGAGAAAAACGGTCTTAAGAATTTAATCAGAATTTCGTTTAAAAAGTCTTAATTAGTAAGTAAAAATAGATTGAATACACATTAAATACAGGGTGGGCCATTTATATGGATACACCTTAATAAAATGGGAATGGTTTCCTGAATACAGTTTCCTGAAAAGTAGTTTGGTCGTCGTGGGCCAGTTGAATGGCCCTCAAGGTCTTCCGATCTGACCCCCTTAGACTTTCATCTTTGGGGTCATCTCAAGGCAATTGTCTATGTAATTTATTAAGGTGTATCCATATAAATGGCCCACCCTGTACATAAATCAAATCAGTTTAAGTGAATGCCTGATTGTGTGTCGTATAATAAAGCACTTGCTTATTACCGTGTGCTGTCTGCAGGTCAGGTGAAGCAGGTGGATCCAGAAACTTTCCGCTTCTTCTACAACTTCTGGAAGGAGACTGAAGCGGCGGCGCAGGACGTGGATCTGCCAGCCGTCGTGTTGGAGCATCTGGAGAACGATGAGTGCGTTTACAAGGTTTCCTCATCTGTAAAAACCAGCCACGGCGTGGGGAAGATTGCAATGACCCAGCGCAGACTCTTCCTGCTGACGGAGGGACGACCCGGATATGTGGAGATCACCAAATTCAGAGACATCGAGGTGAAGAGGCAGAATTATGAGCCCTACTTAATTTTTTTTTTTCCCCAATTTCTATTTAACGGAGAGATTATTTCAACACATTTCTAATTATAATAGTTTTAATAACTCATCTCTAATAACTGATTTATTTTCTCTTTGCCATGATGACAGTAAATAATATTTTACTAGATATTCTTCAAGATGCTAGCATTCAGCTTAAAGTGACATTTAAAGGCTTAACTAGGTTAATTAGGGTAAAGTTAGGGTAATTAGGCAAGTCATTGTATAACTGTGGTTTATTCTGAAGACAATCCAAAGCAAATATTGCTTAAGGAAGCTAATAATATTGACCTTAAAATGGCTGAAAAATTTTTTAAACTGCTTTTATTCTAGACGAAATAAAACAAATAAGACTTCTGCAGAAGAAAAAATAATATAGGAAATACTGTGAAAAATTCCTGAATCTGTTCAACATCATTTGGGAATATGGTATAAAATACTGGAAAAAAAAACAATTATTTTTAATTTAATAATAATTAATTATTAATCATCTTCAACTGTCCATCTACTCAAGATTAGCTCTTCACTTCTGGTTCCTGCAGACTTTAAAGGTTCTGTCAAATTAATATAACGTTTTTTAGATGCTAGAATCAGTATGTTAGTCTTAAGGATATCTATAATTCAGAAAAACAGTGACAAAATTCACATTTACAAGATATAAACCTGATATAAACATCCACTGCTTGCAGTTTGTCACTTTCACTTAAATGGTTTAACAATTTTTTGACATCACCTCGTGGAGTTTAAGTAAAGTGCCTGATGCATAGAGAGAGAAGAGTGTTTCTACAGGTGGTTTGTCAAGCCCACTCACCTGTTTGAGGCACACTCCGAAATGCGCAATTGTTTACATTGTGATTTTAAGACAGTGTCTGGTGCAAATGTGGAAAAGTTTCAAAGAGATGAAAGATTCTGTTTTCTACGGGTAGTTTGTCAAGCCCACTCATCTGTGTGAAGCACACTCAGAATTGCTCAATGTTTTTATACAGATATGGAGTGATTTTAAGAAAGTGACTGATGCAAATATCTGGAAAAAGTGTCAAAGAGATGAATGAGTGTTTTCTACAGGTGGTTTGTCTGACTCACTCACCTGTGTGAGGCACACTTAGAAATGCTTTATTTCTAGAGATATAGAGTGATTTTAAGAATGTGTTTGGTGCAAACTGATGCAAGTATTGGTTAAGTTATTCTGATAAATATTGCATTCACAAGTGATCCTGAAACACTTTTCATCATCCAGGATGTAAGGATTTCCTCTGCCCCGTTCCTCCTGCTGAGGATACCATCACTGAAGATCAGGACGTCCCTCAGGAGGGAGTCATTCGAGGCCAATCTGAAGTCTGAATGTGACCTCTGGCACCTGATGATTAAAGAGATGTGGGCCGGGAGGAAGATGGCGGACCAGCATAAGGTCGGAGCATTGCGTTAGTCTGCTTTAGACACATTCATTCAGCATCTGAATATGGAATATGCTCATTGGTATTTTGCAGCTTATGTTAAGCAGTATGTTGCCCACTTTGCAAAAAAAAAACGAACAAAAACTCGTCAAAAATCATTGTGTGATGAGCGTATTAGAATACAGTCAGGACGAGCATGTAATTCAGGTTATAAATGAAAATAATAATTATATACAGGCAGTGCAGCATTATTAGGCAAATGAATATTTTGACCACATCATCCTCTTTATGCATGTTGTCTTACTCCAAGCTGCATAGTCTCGAAAGCCTACTACCAATTAAGCATATTAGGTGATGTGCATCTCTGTAATGAGAAGGGGTGTGGTCTAATGACATCAACACCCTTTATCAGGTGTGCATAATTCTTAGGCAACTTTCTTTCCTTTGGCAAAATGGGTCAAAAGAAGGACTCGACAGGCTCCGAAAAGTCAAAAATAGTGAGATATCTTGCAGAGGGATGCAGCACTCTTAAAATTGCCAAGCTTCTGAAGCGTGATCATCCAACAATCAAGCGTTTCATTCAAAATAGTCAACAGGGTCGCAAGAAGCGTCTGGAAAAACCAAACCAAAAACCAAGGCGCAAAATAAATTGAGAACTGAACCATGAACTGAGAAAAGTCAAGCGTGCAGATGCCACTTGCCACTAGTTTTGCCATATTTCAGAGCTGCAACATCACTGGAGTGCCCAAAAGCACAAGGTGTGCAATACTCAGAGACATGGCCAAGGTAAGAAAGGCTGAAAAACCACCACCACTGAACAAGACACACAAGCTGAAACGTCAAGACTGGGCCAAGAAATATCTCAAGACTGATTTTTCTAAGGTTTTATGGACTGATGAAATGAGAGTGAGTCTTGATGGGCCCGTGGCTGGATCGGTAAAGGGCAGAGAGCTCCAGTCCGACTCAGACGCCAGCAAGGTGGAGGTGGAGTACTGGTTTAGGATGGTATCATCAAAGATGAGCTTGTGGGGCCTTTTCGGGTTGAGGATGGAGTCAAGCTCAACTCCCAGTCCTATTGCCAGTTTCTGGAAGACACCTTCTTCAAGCAGTGGTACAGGAAGAAGTCTGCATCCTTCAAGAAAAACATGATTTTCATGCAGGACAATGCTCCATCACACGCGTCCAAGTACTCCACAGCGTGGCTGGCAGAAAGGGTCTAAAAAGAAGAAAAACAATTGACATGGCCTCCTTGTTCACCTGAACTGAACCCCATAGAGAACCTGTGGTCCATCATCAAATGTGAGATTTACAAGGAGGGAAAACAGTACACCTCTCTGAACAGTGTCTGGGAGGCTGTGGTTGCTGCTGCACGCAATGTTGATGGTGAACAGATCAAAACACTGACAGAATCCATGGATGGCAGGCTTTTGAGTGTCCTTGCAAAGAAAGGTGGCTATATTGGTCACTGATTTGTTTTTGTTTTGTTTTTGAATGTCAGAAATGTATATTTGTGAATGTTGAGATGTTATATTGGTTTCACTGGTGAAAATAAATCATTGAAATGGGTATATATTTGTTTTTTGTTAAGTTGCCTAATAATTCTGCACAGTAATAGTCACCTGCACACACAGATATCCTCCTAAAATAGCTCAAACCAAAAACAAACTAAAAACTACTTCCACAAATATTCAGCTTTGATATTAATGAATTTTTTGGGTTCATTGAGAACATGGTTGTTGTTCAATAATAAAATTAATCCTCAAAAATACAACTTGCCTAATAATTCTGCACTCCCTGTACATATATATATATATATACATTGCTGCTGCTTCTGCTGCACTAAATGCTAAAATAAGCTTCTGACTTTTGTTCCAAGTTTAATTCATGTGCAATGTTCAGTGCTGGAGTTCTTGTTGATCATCATCATTTACTGTAACAAGAGCAGGACTCATGAAAAAGAAGAGCGGTTTCACTGTGTTGGGTTTAGTTTCGGGTTATAGTTCTTCAGTCTTTCTCATATGTCTGCCTGTCAGACTGTTAACCTGGGGCTCAGGAGTGTCTGTCTGTCTTTGTGTTAATCTATGCTCTCTATCTCTCTCTTTTCCAGGATCCTCAGTTTATGGCCTTGAATAACACTTTATTAAACCTCATCTACATTAATTAAAGTACATCCTGAGTGAATGATGTTGTTGGTTCACACTAGATTTACAGTGCTACCATTCGTGTTTATATGGATGTTGGTCATTTTATTTTCACAACCTGCTGGTGGTTATTCGTTAATCAGTAGACTTGAGTCAATTATTCCATTTATACCGCAGTTCCCACAGCTAAAGCCACTGTTCAGATGTTGTATTTGAGACATTGGTCAGGTTTCAGCCTCAAACTGCTGCTGTGTGTAGCACTAGTCTCTTCCACATGCCCTTCCAAGCCTTAAGTTGTGCTTTAATGTGATTTTTGACTGTTGTAGCTGTGAAACTAGATATTAAAGTTTGAGGACAATCTTTATGGTGGATTGAAAAAGCCTGTTAGAAGTAGTATCAAGTTGGCTAAAAGAATGTTTAAGATGCCTGCAATCAACAATCCAACCACTGTAAAGAGTAAAACAAGCCAGTCTAGCATGAATTATCATGTTGTTAGCATGTATCTAGCATGAATTAGCATGATTCTAGCATTAGTTAGCATGACGTTAGCATGATTGTAGCTTGAATTAACATGATTCTAGCATGAATTAGCATATAACTAGCATGAATTAGCGTGATATTAGTATGATTCTTGCATGTATAAGCATATTACTAGCATTATTCTAGCATGAATTAGCATATAACTAGCATTATTATCGCATGAATTAGCATGATTCTAGCATGAATTAGCATATAACTAGCATGATCACGAACAATCGTGATTCTAGCATGAATTAGCATGATATTAGCAAAATTCTAGCATGAATTAGCATGATATTAGCATGAATCTGCATGTTACTAGCATGATTATAGCTTGAATTAGCATATTAGCATGATTCTAGCATGAATTAGCATATAACTAGCATGATTCTACCATGAATCAGCATGATATTAGCATGATGTTAGCATGATTCTAGCACAAATTAGCATGTTGTTAGCATGATCCTAGCATGAATTAGCATGTTACTAGCGTATTTCTAGCATGAATTAGCATAATGTTAGAATGATTCTAACATAAATTAGCATGTTGTTAGCATGATTCAGGAATAAGTTAGCATGATTCTAGCATCAATTAGCATGATATTAGCATGATTCTATCATGAATTAGCATGTTGTTAGCATGATTCTAGCATGAATTAACACGATAGTATGATTGTAGCATGAATTAACATTATTCTAGCATGATTCTAGCATGAATTAGCATAATATTAGCTAAAATTCCCGATAAAATTCATATTCTAGTATGAATTAGCATGTTGTTAGCCTGTTTCTAGCATGAATCAGATTGTTTCTAGCAATAATTAGCATGTTGTTAGCATGAATTAGCATGTGCTAGCATGACTAGCATGTCATTATCATGTTTCTCGCAAGATTAGCATGTCAGTAGCATGTTAAAACTATTAGCATGTGTTAGAACAGCTAGTCATAATCTATGGAACAGTTGCTAGGGTGCTGAAATTGGTTGCTAGGGAGTGGCTAGTAAGTTTAAAGGTCATCAGTGATTGGCTGCTGGCTAGACTGAGTTGAATGAGGCCAGACTCTAGTCTGTAGGACAGTGATGCAGAGTTATAAGCTCACAAAGGTTCATCCAATGTTAAGTCAATGGCAGTCTTTTACAATGGAAGACTATAGGACAGTTGCTAGGGTGCTGTAAGTGGTTGCTAGGGAGTGGCTAGTAAGTTAAAAAGTCATCAGTTATTGGCTGCTGGCTAGACTGAGTTAAATGAGCCCAGTAAGAAGTCTGTAGGACAGTCTGATGCAGAGTTATGAGCTCACAAAGTTTGACCCAATGTTAAGTCAATGGGACTTTTGGAAATTTTCTGGGTCGTTTTTCAGAAAACCGAAAGTCGGATCAGTTAGAAAAGACATAGCAACCCGAGTCAGACCAGTTTGAAAGTTTGACGAAAGTTTGAAGTTTGTAGCTTGAAAGGCTTCTGAGACTTTAAAATTTGTCTCAGAAGAGAGAAGAAGAAGAAGAAGAAGAAGACGGAAGAATAATAATAAGTTTATGTAGAATATCTCAGATATATAGTAGAATATCTCAAGCCACCATAATAACTGAAATCATTCAGAGTAGTGATATGGAGCTGTAATGCGCGCAAAACCTGCCGGAACTACTTTAGCTGTGCGTTTATCTGAAACTAACCAAACACCTCAGAGTGATCATCAGCCAATCAGAATCAAACATTCATCAGTCCTTTAGTATAAACACTCAAAGCCCATAATCAGTACCTGAGGGGAGCATTCAGTAGTTTACAGTATGCAGTACTGCGCAGCTGCGATGTCAAAGAAATAGAAACTGTTTATAAAATAGACATTAATGTGTTAATCTGTGCTCTCTCTGTCTCTCTCCTGCAGGATCCTCAGTTTATGGAGCAGGCTTTGACTAACGCTCTTCTGATGGATGCTGTGGTGGGCAGTCTGCAGTCTCAGAAAGCCATCTACGCTGCTACTAAACTGGCTTACTTTGACAAGATGAAGTCTGAGGGTGTGTTTCACTCAACACGTGCTGTTTAAATCAACTGTAGGGCCTCAGGATTTAATATTGTGACTCTATTGTTAAAACTCTATGTGCATAAATAAATGGATTGGTGTTTTCTGTCAATATATGTTCGCCTGAAGTAGGGCAAAGGTTATATACGTAAATACAGAAAATATTTTGAGTGTGTGTTTGTGTGTGTGCACTCATTTGTAATATATAATGTTAATATGCATGTGTGTGTGTGTGTGTATATATATATGTATGTGTGTGTGTATATGATGCGTCTGTGTGTGCATATAATATATAGAGTGTGTGTGTGTGTGCGTAAATTAAAATGAACTATAATGAATTATTACATATTTTAATAAACATTTTTGCCATATTTTTGTTTTACAGTTAAATTCATAGTAAATCTACTGTTAAAGATCCACATTGCGCTAAATATATTCTACATTTATTGATCGATTGATTGACTGTATTTGTCTGTGGGTTTATTGTAGTGCCCATGATGGTCCCCAAAACCACCTCTGACACCCTGAAGCACAAGATCAACCCGTCTCTGGACCAGACGAGTCCTCAAGCAGTGGACGTCCTGTTCTACACTCCCGGTGAGTCTCACACACTCCTCAGCTTCTGTGTTAAAGCAGAATAAAGACCATCATATGACTCAAGCACAGCATTTATTTGTAAGTCTAAGATATATTTTAGTTTCATTACAAAGTGATGTTCAAGTTTAAGTGTCTCTCATTCTTAATACAGCCAGATCAGTGGGTTAAACAAATGTCTCTCGGTGTTGGTAGAGGAGGAGCAAATGGATGGTTTCTCTTAATTGTCATTTATTTAGTGCAAAGACTATATGTACTGTAGTATTCATATTGTAAAGTAATTTTATGTCATGTACTGCTTTTAATCCAAGCTAAATGTAATTGGGGAGGGGGGGGCAAATTTATCAGGAATAAATAAAATTAACTGTCTGTATGCAAATGTTATTAGCTGGGTTTTTCTTTTACTTTTCTCAAAAAAAAAAAAACACAAGTAGCAGTGCGATATGGCTGTATATCGGCACTTTGGAATGCCTTAAGCCTGGTTTATACTTCTGCGTCAAGCGCACGCGTATGCTACGGCGCAGCCTACGCGTGGACGCATAGCCCCTCGCCGTGGCCGTCGGCGTCGTTGACGTGCACCTCTCAAAAAATGTAACGCGTACGCGTAGCGCAAGCTCTGTGATTGGTCGGCTTGGTAGCGCTGACGAGTGTGGGCGGAGGTGAGAGCCGCGCGCCCGATGCAGCGAGTGTTTACAAGTGTGGAGTCCCGTGAAGGAGCTCCGGATGGAGACTGTTGTTTTGTGTTTACCTTATGATTAAAGTTGTTCCACGTCCGCCGGTTCCCGCCTCAAAATGAGCGAGTTTGAGCCACTTGTACATTAAGGAAGCGTTCAGGAAAAACAAAAAAACCAGCGAAGAAACTCGACACAGAGAAACAAACACCTACTGCCAGCTAGCGTTTCGGAAGTGTCATTCATTCATTTTCTTGTCGGCTTTGTCCCTTGCGGGGTCGCCACAGCGGAATGAACCGCCAACTTATCCAGCACGATTTTTACGCAGCGGATGCCCTTCCAGCCGCAACCCATCTCTGGGAACTTCCACACACACATTCACACTCATACACTATGGACAATTTAGCTTACCCAATTGACCTGTACTGCATGTCTTTGGACTGGGGGGGAAACCGGAGCACCCGGAGGAAACCCACGCGAACCCAGGGAGAACATGCAAACTCCACACAGAAACGCCAACTGACCCAGCCCAGCCGAGGTTCGAACCTGCGACCCAGCGACGTTCTTGCTGTGAGGCAACAGCACTACCTACTGCGCCACTGGGTTGCCACGTTTCGGAAGTGTATTGCAGAGAAACAGAAACAGCGCGCAGACGTATAAATGCACGGCTACGCGCGAGGCTTGCGCCGTGGGTTACGGCGATCACTTGACGCAGAAGTATAAACCAGGCTTCAGTGTCCCACCAGTGACGATATACAACCATATTGCACTGCTACGAGTGTGAAATTGCGTTTATACAACAGTTCAACTGCACAATCGTGTATATAAAAAGGAAGATCAAACACGGAGAGTCTCAAAAAGTCTTTTGTAAGAGAAACTACTTTCTTCCGCCACTCATTCACATCTAAAGCTGACATCAGAACAGCAGAAACCGTTACTCAAACATCAGTTTAGAGCAAGTATTTTGAATGATTCTCTAGCGTAATGTCTAAAATTATGACAAAAACAGGTGATTTTTGCTCACATTTTAAGATTATAAGGCTGAACAGCATGAAATGCCATCAGTCTACAGAGATTTCCCAGTATTTCTCTGTTACAATCAGGAGATCACAATAACTAACCCCAAAAAAACCAGAGCAAAGCAAACACTAGCAGATTACTATGGTAAAAATACAGCACTACAACATACAAAAAGGAGAGATCGACTTAGAGTGTCACTTACCTGCTCTCTAACTGTAGTTTGAGTTGGACTGGAGCTCTCTGCCCTTTACCGATCCAGCCACGGGCCCATCAAGACTCACTCTCATTTCATCAGTCCATAAAACCTTAGAAAAATCCGTCTTGAGATATTTCTTGGCCCAGTCTTGACGTTTCAGCTTGTGTGTCTTGTTCAGTGGTGGTGGTTTTTCAGCCTTTCTTACCTTGGCCATGTCTCTGAGTATTGCACACCTTGTGCTTTTGGGCACTCCAGTGATGTTGCAGCTCTGAAATATGGCAAAACTGGTGGCAAGTGGCATCTTGGCAGCTGCACGCTTGACTTTTCTCAGTTCATGGGCAGTTTATTTTGCACCTTGGTTTTTCCACACGCTTCTTGCGACCCTGTTGACTATTTTGAATGAAACGCTTGATTGTTGGATGATCACGCTTCAGAAGCTTGGCAATTTTAAGAGTGCTGCATCCCTCTGCAAGATATCTCACTATTTTTGACTTTTCGGAGCCTGTCAAGTCCTTCTTTTGACCCATTTTGCCAAAGGAAAGGAAGTTGCCTAATAATTATGCACACCTGATATAGGGTGTTGATGTCATTAGACCACACCCCTTCTCATTACAGAGATGCACATCACCTAATATGCTTAATTGGTAGTAGGCTTTCGAGCCTATACAGCTTAAAGTAAGACAACATGCAAAAAGAGGATGATGTGCTCAAAATACTCATTTGCCTAATAATTCTGCACTGCCTATATATATATATATATATATATATATAATTTTTTTTTTTACCCAATACCCAAATAATAACATTTGCTTTTTTTTGTATTTTATTTTTTTGTATAATAGTACTGACATAATAGATGCATTACATTTTTCTATTGGGGGATATAATTTTTTTTATTTTACTTAGAATTAAGTTAACTAAATTAATTAAATAAAACTATTTAATTTATTTATTAAGTTTTATTCAACTTTTAATTTTCATTTTATTTTGTGTATTTATTCTTTTCTGTTCACATGAAGCCGTCTGACCTGGCGTTTCCACAAGCGTGTCACTTGTACGGTAGCTGCAGCGGTGTGTTGTGTAATGTGCTTCTCCAGTGAACTCTTTACGTGCTTCAGTGTATTTCTGCAGGCATGTAGAAGAACAGGTTTTCAGATGTTTTGTGCAGAAACTGCTGTGGGCACGCTTCACACGCTCACTTATTTCCTCCATCCATCCCCACATCGCTCTCATCAGGACACACACACACTTACTGTCACACACACACATTTACTGTCAGCTGGGAGAAATCACAAGATACTTCAGCACTTTTTCAGTGTGTTTGATAAAGGTGTTAGTAGTAGTTGAACAAACATGAGTCCAGGCCACATCACAGGCTTATTTAACACACACCAGATTCCTGTTCAAAAGCAAAGGAATGATCAGAAGAAGCTGCTTCGTCATATGACTGATAACAATCATCCAATACTTCATTCTTTCTGTTGCATAATGTAAAAACGCTGTCTGTCTGCTATTGGTTCTGCTCAATATAATGGCAGAAGTCAGATGTCTGCTGAGTGACACAATACAACAATATCATAAAAGCTTTCAGGAAATCTCACAGGTTAAACTCCAACTCAAATACAACAGAAAGAAGAAAAGTTATATTTTGGGTTAAGAAAGCAGCTTTTGGATGCATTAGGATTTCAATTAATTATCCACCAAAATATTCTTTAAAGGGCACCTATTTTACCCCTTTTTCAAGATTTAATACATGTCTTTTGTGTCTCCACAGTGTGTTTGTAAAGTTTCAGCTCAAAACACCCATCAGATTATTTATTAGACCCCTTAGAACACGTGGTGTCAAATCCAAACTTGGTAAGGGCCGCACTGAATATTGTGAATAAAGTGAGGGGCCGTACATACACATTTTTTTTTTATTGGAGAAAATAAAAGTGTAATAACAACTGTATAACATTTCTTACACTTTATTAAACCACATTTAGCAAAATAGTATGGTTTTACATTTAATTTGGACCACATTTGTGCAGGTTTTATATACATACAATATGTATATATATATATATAGTATGTATGTATGTATGTATGTATATATATATATATATATATATATATATATATATATATATATATATATATGTGTGTGTGTGTGTATATATATATATATATATATATATATATATATATATATATATATATATATATATATATATATATATATATATATATATATACTGTATATACATACTTAAATGGCTAATAAAATGTGTGTGTGTGTGTGTGTGTCGTAGGTCAGCTGGGTGTGTCAGATATGGACGGCGGTGGGAACCCGAAGCTGTGGTGTGCTCTGAGTGATGGGAAGCTGCTGGTGTTTGATGCCGCCAGCTGGTCCATGCAACATAACTCTGTTCAAGTGGGAACGTCCCGTCTGGTGAGGAAACTGTTCTATACATATCAAATTAAATAACCTTGATGGATGACGTATAATGCAGTGTTCCTTACATCACATTTATCATCATCTTATCAGCCCTGAGAGCTTGATTATGAGTTTCAGGAGGAAATACAGGGAAAATTTTGATAACGTTGTACACATTGATTTTATTTGAGGAAAAACACACACACACACACACACACACATTTGTTATAAATTACAAATTTTAAAAATGTAATTTAGAGTTTTTTTCTCCCAGATAATTAAAATAAAACTTTTTTTAATTTGTTGTAATTAAAAATCAGGATTATTTCACCAAATAATAATTTCTTAACCATTCTGAAGTAAAAAAAAAACTGGTATTGTGTCATCTAATAAATAATATAGATATGTCTGAATCTGAAATCATGGCACTTTTTGTTGTTTTATGCAAAACGAGAAGTGCTCTAAATAAAACGTTTAATTCTTGCTAAAAGTCTAGCTTTTATTAGTTTTTATTAGTTATTCTTCAAGTTTTTGAATGTTGTTTGAATAAATTAAAATGCAGCTAGCCTAAATAAAATCATTTAAAAGAAAAAACTTTTTATTTTTATGTAACATTTATGTAACAAATGTTTTTTTTTATTGATTTATTTTATTATAATGACTTTTTTTATAATGATATTTTTATAATGACGTTTATCATAAGGATATTTATAGCCAAATATAATAATCTGAAGAAAAAGGACAAATTAAGTGTACTGCAAAAACGGTTTCTTACTTCGTTTTTGTCTTGTTTCTAATCCAAAAATAAAGCTTTTTCTAGACGAGTACAAATATTGTCGATTTCAGAAATAAAATGTCAAAATGAAGAGAGTTTTTCGTTAAAACAAGCAAAATAATCTTGTTTTCGTTTTGAAATTGAACCTCACTACCTCACTGACAGATTATTTTGCTTATTTTAGGGAAAAACTCGCTTCATTTTGACATTTTATTTCTGAAAACAAGACTATATTTTCACTTGTCTAGAACATTTAAATAGAAATGTAGATATTTGGTCTGGAAACAAGACAAAAACTCAAAGTAAGAAAAGCTTTTTTTGCAGTGTGATCTAATGTCTTAGTGGTGAACTGTGCTCCCCCTGCTGTTGACTGTCTGAACTCACACTCTGCTGTTTTCAGACGTGTATGCTGGCAGTGAATCAGCAGCAGCTGTGGATCGGCTCCAAGGATTCCTTCATCTACATCATAAACCCGCGCAGCGTCTCCTGCAATAAACAGCTGACGGAGCATCGCTGTGAGCTCACAGGACTCGCCCTGGAGGAGAGAGCCGACAAATTCAGGTGACGTCACAAACCAACCAATTTTTATTTTTTTTTTTATTCTTTGCATTTGTGCTTTATAAGTAAAACAAAAAATTATATACATTATTAAATTATAAATTATATATGCACTCAACGGCCACTTTATTAGGTACCGGGTTGGATCCACTTTTACCTTCAGAACTGCCTCAATCCTTCATGGCATACTATAGATTCAACAAGGTACTGGAAATATTCCTCAGAGATTTAGCTCCATATTGACATGATAGCATCACACAGTTGCTGCAGATTTGTCGGCTGCACATTCATGATGCCAATCTCCCGTTCCACCACATCCCAAAGGTGCTCTATTGGATTGGAATCTGGTCACTGTGGAGGCCATTTGAGTACAGTGAACTCATTGTCATGTTTAGGAAACCAGTCTGAGATGATTCACTCTTTATGACATGGTGCGTTATCCTGCTGGAAGTAGCCATCAGAAGATGGAGACACTGTGGTCATAAAGGGATGGACATGGTCAGCAACAATACTCAGGTAGGCTGTGGCGTTGACACGATGCTCAATTGGTACTAATGGACCCAAAGTGTGCCAAGAAAATCTCCCCCACACCATTACATCACCACCACCAGCCTGAACCGCTGATACAAGGCAGGATGGATCCATGCTTTCATGTTGTTGATGCCTAATTCTGAGCCGACCATCCGAATGTGGCAGCAGAAATGGAGACTCATCAGACCAGGCAACGTTTCTCCAATCTTCTACTGTCCAGTTTTGGTGAGCCTGTGTGAATTGTAGCCTCAGTTTCCTGTTCTTAGCTGACAGGAGTGGCACCCGGTGTGGTCTTCTGCTGCTGTAGCCCATCCGCCTCAAGGTTGGACGTGTTGTGTGTTCAGAGATGCTCTTCTGCAGACCTCGGTTGTAACGAGTTCTTATTTGAGTTACTGTTGCCTTTCTATCAGCTGGAACCAGTCTGGCCATTCTCCTCTTGACATCAACGGCATTTGTGCCCACAGAACTGCCGCTCACTGGATATTTTCTTTTTTTCGGACCATTCTCTGTAAACCCTAAAGATGGTTGTGCGTGAAAATCTCAGTAGATCACCAGTTTCTGAAACACTCACACCAGCCCGTCTGGCACCAACAACCATGCTGCGCTCAAAGTCACTTAAATCCCCTTTCTTCCCCATTCTGATGCTCACTTTGAACTGCAGCAGATCGTCTTGACCATGTCTACATGCCTAAATGCATTGAGTTGCTGCCATGTGATTGGCGGATTAGAAATTTACATTAACAAGCAGTTGGACAGGTGTACCTAATAAAGTGGCCGGTGAGTGTATAAGCCCATGTAACGTTGAATTGTTTTGTTGAATTGCAATCATTCATTACTTTGAGAGAACTGTCGCCAAGTGTCCATGATCAGGAGGTGATGATGTTGTGTGTGTGTGTTTCAGCCAGACGGTGGCGTACTCGTGCAGTGAGGACTGCAATGTGATCGTGTGGGACGTTTCCTCACTGCAGGTCAAACGGCAGTTCAGAGTGTCCTGCGGCCGACTGCAGTCCATACACGTCCACAACGGCATGCTGTGGTGCTGTGAGTCCTCTGTTATTTTATATTATACTACAGTTACATTTAGTCATCAAGCAGACACTTTTGTCCAAAGATTTTAGTCAAAATGGTTAGCTCTCCTGTGAATATATATATATATATATATATATATATATATATATATATATATATATATATATATATATATATATATATATATATATCTATATATCTATATATATATATATATCACAGTATTTCCTATAATATTTTTTCTTCTGGAGAAATATTTGTTTTATTTCAGCTAGATTAAAAGCAGATTTTAAATTTGTTAAACCCATTTTAAGGTCAATATTATTAGCCCCCTTAAGCAATATTTGTTTTGGATTGATACAGAACAAACCACTGTTATTTTAACCTAATTAAGTTAAGCTAATAATTGAGGAGTGCTAATAATTCTGACTTCAGCTGTACATCACAACAGAGAAGAAATGATTACAACTTCCTGCTTTCGGAGATTGTGTAAAGAAAGTCTTTGTTTTTGTGTGTCAGGCGGTCGTGATTGTGTGCTGGAGGTGCGCAGGAACGGCTCGGTTCACCGTCAGATCTCTTTGCCCGATCACCTGCTGAGCTCACCAAAGGGTTTCAGCAGTTTCCTGCTCATTAATGAGGTAAGAAAACAGCGGTTTGACATTTCCTCTGAGCTCGTCTGCATCTCTGAGTCCATTCAGCACATCATCAACACTCATTAACTCAAACGGCTAATGCAGCACACGTGTGAGGTCATTTACAGCCTGTTGTAAAGGCTCTCGGCCTCTCTGATGAGACCAGCTTTGAGGATTTACAAGAAAAGAGGTGGTAAAGTGTTTCCTAAATGAAGTCTTGAGATTTGTCAACAGACAGTGAGCGCTTATGGCTATTTGTGGTCATTTCACTGCAAAAAAATGCTTTTCTTATTTAGGTTTTTTGTCTTGTTTCTAGTCCAAATATTAAAAAGTTCTTAAATCAAGAAGCATTTTCTAGACAAGCAAAAAATGCTGTCTTGTTTTAATAATAATCTTAAAACAAGCAGAAGAATCTGCCAATGGGGTAAGTAAAATAAACTAGTTTATCCTTTTGACATGAGATTATTTTGCTTACCCCACTGGCAGATTATTTTGCTTGTTTTAAAGGTGCAGTAGGGGATTTGCCAAAATGCTAACCGGTAACTTACCTAGTAAATACTGTCTCACCAAAAAAGTTGGAAAAGTGACATATAAACTTATACATTTAATTTATCCATGAAACAAGTTGTTAATTTTTTTAGAGACATGAAATCTACGTGCACTTTTTGTGAATTAGAGGAGGAATCGATAAAACGCCTGTTTTTTGAATGCACATATACCCAAATGTTGAATATCTTATATTTAAACTTACAAAATTAAAATTTCAGTTTTCTTGTCAAGATATTTTTTGATATACAATAATAATAACAAAATTTTGGAGCAAAATTTGTTTATTAGTTTAATGATAATATATGGGAAGTAGGGATGCTCCGATCAGGATTTCTGCAGCCGATACCAAGTACCGATTCTTTGTGATGGTGATCGGCCAATACTGAGTACCGATTCTGATGCTTCAAGCTTTATAATACATGAAGCACATTTTCCCCCTAAGTATGATAATTAAGTGGAGATCTTGCCTTACACCTCAGAGAATAAATGAAGAATGTTGCATATAATCCCTCAAACATGTCTCTTATAACCATTTAGTGTGGACATGTCATGGTCAGAAGCAACTTTACAGAAAATAATAGATAAAACAGATACAAAAAAATGGTAAGAAAAACAACTAACAAAGCAATTTGGAAACATTGCAAATGATGGAAGAAGAATTCGACATGTCTCAATCAAGAAAAAGTACATATTTGATGCTTAAGATGTTAAAATGCACATCTATAAATATATATATTTATTGCAGTAAGTATATTACAAAAAGGTATATTATGAAATATTCAATTAAAACATTTTTTTTAACGTTTTTAATTGCATTTCAGCCAGGTTTTAGGGAACTTGTAATATTGTCAAAAACACAGAACTCTCAGTTCTTATATATGTAAAAAGGTCTAAACACATGCAAGACCATTCCAATATTTTGCTCTCCAACTAGCATGTCTGGTTCCTCTGCATATAAACTCGTAAACAGACACCTGTGATCAGTTCATGAGATCGGCCAGATTGGCGAGTACCGATCGAGTCATAAAATGTGATTATCGGCCGATACCGATCTCTGGCCGATCGATCGGAGCATCCCTAATGGGAAGTACCATGTACACAAACAAAAATGGTCTAATTATAAGCCTAATATTTATTTGTTTAAAATTGATCCTAAGCATTATATCGAAACCCTAAAAGACACAAAAAATAAAAAAGCTATAAGAATGTATGTGGGCATGGGACGATAACCGCTTTTAAGGTACACCGCGGTTTGCTAAATTCAAGGTTTTTTCTGTAATATCGTTCCTAAGGTATGTGTAAGATTTTTTTATTTAAAATTATTTTTTTTAATTTTTTATTTATTTTTAGGACAACAGGTATCTCCAGCAGAAAAAAAATCACACACACACACACACACTTTTAAAAAGATGCCTTTTTAAATTGTAAAGAAATCTGTGTTTTTGAAACAACTGAAGACAGCAGAAGTCAATTAATCGTTTAAATGATTTAGCCTGACATGTTTACTGTTCCAAACTATTATAAATCTTTCAAAAAAAAAAAAATAGTTTTTAAAGGGTAAAAAGTTTTTGTTTTTTACCCAGACATTTAAAAAGAATATATTTTAGAGCAGTGAGCACAATACCGTGAAACCAATATTTTTATCCAAGGTTATCATACCGTCAGAATCTTATATCGGCCCATGTCTAGATGCATGCAATTTTGGAATCCTTTTTTTTTTTTTTTTTTGTAATTTATATATCCCCTGTAATTTCATTTATTTATTTAATTTTTTCTACTGATTTGTTCCTTTTGATGTGAAAATTTTTAAGCATCGTATTCCTCATTTTTTGTATGCTATTGTTCTTGTTATGCAATAAAAAAATAAATGCTAACCGGTTTGCATATGATCTTTGGACGGTAGGGGAGGGACTGTGTTTCAAAGCCACGCCTCCTGAAATCGTGAAAGTGTCTAGTGTACCCTTGCAGTGTCTCTCGGTGCTCTAGATCTGCCGGTTTGTGACTGTTAAATGAATTGTTTCTCATATAGACTGATTAACAATGGTATGAACCGTTATAGGGGTGGTCAGATTTATATTTATATTACTTATCATTTTAATTATTAATGTTATTATTTGAGGGGCGTCACGGTGGCGCAGTGGGGTAGCGCGATCGCCTCACAGCAAGAAGGTCGCTGGTTCAAGCCTCAGCTGGGTCAGTTGGCGATTCTGTGTGGAGTTTGTATGTTCTTCCCGTGTAGCGTGGGTTTCCTCTCGGTGCTCTGGTTCCCCCCACAAGTCTAAACGCATGCGCTATAGGGGAATTGGGTAAGCTAAATTGGTCATAGTATATGTGTGGATGAGTGTGTATTGGTGTTTTCCAGTACTGGGTTGCAGTTGGAAGGACATCCACTGTTTAAAACATATGCTGGATAAGTTGGCGGTTCATTCCGCTGTGGCGACCCCTGATGAATAAAGGGACTAAGCCGAAAAGAAAATATATGAATGAATATTATTATTTGAGATACAGATCAGAGAAAATCTCTCAATATTAAAGTGCTGACCCCCCCATACATCTTGTTTTGATATCCTTGTACCCTACGTAATTCGCACCCTGATAATAAGCCACTACAATGACAGCAGCTCTTTATATGAAGTTGATTTCATGATACAATGATGTTGATATTAATTGTCTCTCCATATGAAGATGTGGATATTAATGGTGTAATTGAACTGTGGTTTCAGTCGGAGCAGCTGTGGGCTGGGTTTGCAGGCGCGGGTGAGCTGTGTGCTTGGCACTGCAGAGACATGAACAAACCCTTCATCAGGATTCAGCTCAAAGACTGCGCCGCCGTCACCTGCATGATCAGGGTCAAGAACCAGGTGAGACGCATGTTCACCCGTCTGACTGTGTGTGAGAGCGACAGCTGCAGGGTTCTACGTAAACTAACATTCAGGATCTGTTGTGCTTTTATTTATTTGTCAAATAGCTTTACACTTTCGTTAGATAAACATCAGAGATCATACATCTGAATACATTTAGTCATTTAGCAGACGCTTGTCCAACTGAGGAGGCATTCGGTGATTCAACAAGAAGAGGCAATACACACAACAAGCGCTGATTATACAAAGAAACTGCTGGTGTTCAGAGAATTAAGTGCGTTAGAAGGAGTGAGTGATTATTTATTTATTTATTTTATTTGTGTGTGTGTGTGTTGTCAGATCTGGGTTGGTGGTCACAGTGGCAGCGTCACAGACAGACGAGTGCGTGGGAAGATCTACATAGTAAACACAGACAGATATACAGTGGAGAAAGAGCTGCAGGCCCACGCCGACGCCGTTCAGACCATGTGTTCAGCCGAAGACCGATATGTGCTCAGCGGAGCCGCACAGGATGATGGGAAAATCGGCATCTGGAAGGTGGAGTAGAAAAGC
Organism: Danio kyathit; assembly: GCA_903798195.1. Lineage (NCBI taxonomy): Eukaryota > Metazoa > Chordata > Actinopteri > Cypriniformes > Danionidae > Danio > Danio kyathit. The sequence goes on from LR812537.1 coordinate 2,629,825, forward strand.
AGAGGTGAATTAATTTAGGATGTGTTCATGCTCAACAGCTTTGAGGAAGTTAAAGGCACAGCCATCATTTACTCATCCTCCAAACCTGTTGGAGTTTCTAGTGTCTGTTGAACGTAAAAGAAGATATTTTGAAGAATGGTGGAAACTTCTAACCATTGGCTTCCATAGTGTTCCTACTATGAATGTCAATGGCGGCTTTTTTCCAACATTCTTCAAAATATCTTCTTTTGTGTGCAACAGAAGAAAGAAATTGATTCAAGTTTAGAAGCGCTATTGCTATATAACTCAGCTTGTATATGAACACAGCATGAACCAAAGACTCAATAATGACATGATGCCACAGCAATGCATAAAGCCATCAGAATCCTCAAGCATACCTGTTTTTCTTTGTTTGTTTATTGTTTTTTAAAGTGACAAAAAGTTCAATATATGCATTATAAACCTTGTGTGTGATTGAGGAGATTCTGGTTTAATAATATAAATTAACTAAAGTAGTTTCTAAACTAGTATTTAAATCCGTTCTCTCTCTCTTTTTTTGACAACAATAAGGCGTAAACGCAGGCTAACATGTAAAATGCACAGCCTCTGTTGTTTTGCATCTGCAAAAATGAGAGGAAAATGTAATGCATTTGTGTAAAATGAACATATGCAATGTAAACACACACACACACTGCCTGATGGGAAATATGCCATATTACTGTCCAGAGCATGCACACTTTCACATTCAGGATCCAGCGAGTGTTTGGCTTAAGATGTACTGCTGTAAACGATTAATCACAGGTAATCACATCTAAAATAAAAGCTTGTATTTACATAATATATATGTATATTAAGTGTGTGTGTGTACATATAAATACATATAATAATAATAATAATAATAATAAATACACAAGTACACATACATGTGTATATATTTTTATTTACATTTATAAATGAAATATATCTAACACATTTATAGATAATATATATTTATTATTTTTTTTATTTTATATATTTTGTATTTATATATACACACACACACACACACTTTATGTAAATATAAACTTTTATTTTGGATGTGATTTGATGATTTGACAACACTAGTTTTGACACTACGTTTATGATGAACCTCATTGGTGTGTGAATATGATTTATGATGGAGGGTCTGTTTTTAATGAGCCAAAAATGCCAAACTCTGGAAGACGTCCGGTGTAAATGTTTATTAGTGCACAAACGGCCGGCGATGTAAAAAAAAAAAAAAAAAAAAAAATGCATGACAGGCCTACCGTACATCAGCAATCTAGTTATTATTATTACTATTATTATTATTATTTTAACAAAAGAAATCACTAATTTGTGTTATCACTCCGTCTCATTTTATCTGCAATCTCCTGTTCAAAATGTCAAGTGCACTTTACTCTCCAACACTAGTTCTCTTGTTTACTGATTATATATTTGACTCTTCATTTTTGTTTTGAGTAAAAGACGAACAATGAGCCTCAAGCAAGCCAAGGGACACAATGAAGGAATTACTCTCTATGTTTTGTGTAAATAGTTGTATATTAACTTCATTGTTTTACTTTATTTGCATTTGTTCAGATGTTATTTTCAAAGGGTTTAGATTATGAATTTAAGGGAAATTAACAATGACTGATGTATTTATTGTGTATAAACTCATAAAATCCACTTGTATTAAACTTGCAGTGTTTTTATTTTTTATTATTATTTGCTCTTCAGTTCTGTTTTCAACCACTAGAGAGCAGCAGAGTCAATCTCTTTATCCTATGCTGTACTTGATTCTTTCATAGGGAATTAACCACCTTTATGTAATTACTGCCAGGCTGCATTTACCATCAAACATCTTTTGCTGGAATGTGGAAGTCTAAATTCCATTAGACAAAAGTTTTATAAGGAAAGTACTTTGAGGGTAATTTTTAAAAAGTTACCACCAGGAAAAATCCTAAATTATTTATCAAAAAATTTAACTTTGAGTATATTTTTGTGTGAATTTAATTTTTTTTATCCTATATATATTTATCTAAGTAACTTTTTATTGTAATACAAATTAGTTTTTATCATGTAATATTTTATGTATATCCATTTTGCCACGAAAAAGCTATAAGTTGCTGATGTGGCAATAAATAAATAATAAATAAATTCATAGGGAATTAGTGAAATACTAGTACTTTACACTGTATTATGCATAATATTTAAATTCAGATATGTTAATAGGTTAATATTTATCCTAAATGAAGCAAAATATTTTTATTTTACATTTTTAATTGATTTTTAAAAATCAATTAAACAGTTTATGTTATTATTACAGTTCATTTGGCACACAGGAGTTAAAGATAAAGCCGAGCACGATGCATTGTGAGCTAAAATATTATTTTCAGTTTGCATATTTTTGGCAAATGATCTTGGTCATCCTCAAAATACATTGTTACAGTACAGATAGTTTGATAGTTAAAAAAAAAAAAAAAGCCTTTCTATAGTTATGGGTGTGATATTCATTGTCCGTGTATGATGATGTGGTTGTTGTTATTTATGAGCCACACAAAAGCTCTACAATAAAATCACTGACTGACAAATGAAGCCTATTATACTACAACAAAAGAAACTTTTCTAGCTTACTTGTTCTTATATCTTGTTTCTAATCCAAATATCTACAAATTCTCATGTCAAGAAGCATATTCTGGATGAGTAAAAATCAGTTTTTGCTTTCAAGAATAATAAATCAAATATTAAATGAGCTTGGAAATAAAGAAGCATAATTATCTGGCAGTGGGGTCAGCAAAATAATCTTCTTTTAGGTTTGATATTAGATTATTTTGCTTATCTTTACCTTTTAAAAGTTTTTTCAACAACAAAAATGACAGTTCCTTGATCAATTTCATTTATTCATTCATTCTTTTTCCTTCGGCTTAGTCCCTTATTTATCAGGGGTCACCACAGCAGAATGAACCACCAACTATTCCAGCATATGTTTTACACAGAGGATGCCCTTCCAGCTGCAACCCAGTACTGGGAAACACTCATACCCTCTCACATTCGCACACACACTCATACACTACAGCCAGTTTAGTTCATCAATTCCCCTATAGCGCATGTGTTTGGACTGTGGGGGAAACCGGAGCACCCAGAGGATCTCACACCAACACGGAGAGAACATGCAAACTCCACACAGAAATGCCAACTGACCCAGCAGGGACTCGAACCAGCGACCATCACAAAAAAAAAAGTATTTATTCGTGACACTCACAAGTCATTTTGAACGAATCATTTGATGAACGATTCAATTAATCATTCATTGGGTACCTGTCGCCGCCTACTGGCAGTTTTGTGCCATGTTTATCCCTATAGAGCAGGGGTGCTCAATCCTGTTCCTGGAGATCGACCTTCCTGCAGTTTTCAGTTGCAACCCATATCAAACACACCTGCCTGTAATTATCAAGTGCTCCTCAGGTCCTAATTAATTGGTTCAGGTGTGTTTGATCAGGGTTGGAGCTGAACTATGCAGGAAAGTAGATCTTCAGGAACAGGATTGAGCACCCCTGCTATAGAGCATATTTGATACACGAGTTTTTAAGACCTTTATATTGTCAACCTGATCAGTACTTTGTTTAAAAACCTGTTGTATATGATTTGATAAAAGATAACGGGTCAAAACAAAGTGAAAACTGCCTAAAATGTTCTCTGTTGTCAGAATGTCAAAGGCAAAGTTATTTTTTTTGTCATTAAAATTAACTACGAACTAAAAAATTAGCATTAAAATTAACAAATGTACAATTAACTAAAACTAAAAACTAAAAAACGCCTGATAAAAATGAAAATAAATAAATAAATAATTTAAATGGCAAAAATGTGTTTGTTTGCTAGATGGTTTAATAAATATAGAATATTATAATTTTCTGACTTTATATTTGAGATATAACTCTCAACTATAGAACTCAGGTCTTACAGGGTTATTTATACAAGAACACACGCCTCAGAACATTTATTAAAGGGACGGGTCACCACAAAAATTTTAATTCTGTCATCATTTACTCGCTTGTTCTAAACATTTCTGAGTGTGTGGCTTTAACTGGCATTACAGAAAATATATACAGTTGAAGAAATATGAACAGCTGAATTTTTTACCCCCTGATTATTTTTTCCCCAATTTCTAATTATTGGAGAGAAGATTTTTTTAACAACACATTTTCAACACATTTCTAATCATAATAGTTTAATAACTCATTTCTAATAACTGATTTATTTTATCTGTGCCATGATGACAGCACATAATATTAGACTAGATATTCTTCAAGACACTAGTATTCAGCTTAAAGTGACATTTAAAGGCTTAACTAGGTTAATTAGGGTAAAGTTAGGGTAATTAGGCAAGTCATTATATAACAGTGGTTTGTTCTGGAGACTATCCAAAACTAATATTGCTTATGAAAATATTGAACTTAAAATGGGTTTTAAAAAATTAAAAACTGCTTTTATTCTAGCCAAAATAAAACAAATAAGACTTTCTCCAGAAGAAAAAATATTATCAGACATACTGTGAAAATTTCCTTGCTCTGTTAAACATCATTTGGGAAATATTTAGAAAAAAAAGAGCAAAAAATTCAAAGGGAGGCTAATAATTCTGACTTCAACTGTATATAGTTTTTTGTTAGTTAGGATTGCATGCTTCTACCTTATGCATCATTTTATGTAATGTCAATATAAGTCGAGTGGTTTTTTTTTGGTTTGGTTTGTGATCTTGCCTCTTGAATTGCAGTGGTTTGTGCTCTTGTGTGATGTTTCCCCAAGAGTGAAGCGACACGTTCTGCTTGATTGAGAGTCCATCTGCAGAGTCCAGATTATACAGCGACTTATTTTAATCTCCCGAGATCAGGAGTCCTGCTGTTTAATTCCATCTGAAGCGCTCAGTGCTCTTATCAAAGAGAGTTTGGGGGAATTATGTGCAGCTGTGTTCATTCATCTGACCAATAAACACAAGCACAGAGTTCAGATTCACTCAACACAAGAGCACCAATGCATTCAGTTTATCACTTATCGTTCAGCAGCATTGGGTTTCACACAATTCATTCAAGTTGTCCTAACACAAATCGATTAAGTTAACACATTTAAGTGGATTGAACATAAAACAATTATGTCGTCCAGGAAAAAATCTCAAGAATTGTGTTATTTCAGCTCATTTTAAATAAGTAGTTTGAACAAGCAGCAAAAATAAGTGTGATAATTAAATATTTGACTCGTATTCAGATGTTGTCCAGAACTGAGGAGTAAATGGGAGTGGTGTTTGTTAGAAACAGGTTCTGCTGACGTGAGCAGAAACACTTCTTTAGCGGTGAATTGATGATCGTTGTTCTTCAGAAAGGGGATTTCAGACATCCTCCTGCCCGGACATGACTCATTTAGGAGGGTCCATCCATAATGCTTTTATGTGCATGATTATGAAAGTTCTGCTGATCTGAGGTCAAGCATGTGGTTTCACTTATCATGATTATGTCTGTGGTTCACACATGAACAACTGATTCCTGATCAGTGTGCAATACGTTCATGAAATCCAGCTGATATCAGTACAGTAAATGTACAAGAACGACACGCCTCAGGGGTTAAAGGGACAGTAATATTTACTTAGTTACTCACTGTCAACAAGTGGTTATAAACCTTTATTAATTTCTTTCTTCTGTTGAACACAAAAGGAGATATTTTGAAGAATGCTGGAAACCTGAACACCATTGACTTCCATAGAAGAAAAAACAAATACTGAAGTCAATGGTTAGCAGTTTTCAGATTTCTTCTTCAGATATACATGAGAAAATTTATTTTTGCTGCTTGTTCAAACTACTTGTATAAAATGAGCTAAAATAACACAATTCTTGAGTTTTTGGGGACAATTTAATTGTTTTATGTTCGATCCACTTAAATTTAACTTGACCCGTTTGTGTTGGGACAACATGAAGAAATTGTGTGGAACCCAGCATTTCTAACAATGAACCTGTATAAAGCACTTTTAAATGGCTTTTTAAAAACAAATGTTCTCTGGTTTAGTAATCCACGTGGAATAAACACAAATGTTCTCTGGTTTAGTAATCCACGTGGAATAAACACAAATGTTCTTTGGTTTAGTAATCCTCGTGGAAAGAAACACAAATGTTCTCTGGTTTAGTAATCCACGTGGAATAAACACAAATGTTCTCTGGTTTAGTAATCCACAAGGAATAAACACAAATGTTCTCTGGTTTAGTAATAAACGTGGAAAGAAGCTCAAATGTTCTCTGGTTTAGTAATCCAAGTGGAAAGAAACACAAATGTTCTCTGGTTTAGTAATCCACGTGGATTAAACACAAATGTTCTCTGGTTTAGTAATCCAAGTGGAAAGAAACACAAATGATCTCTGGTTTAGTAATTCACGTGGAAAGAAACACAAATGTTCTCTGGTTTAGTAATCCACGTGGAATAAACACAAATGTTCTCTGGTTTAGTAATCCACGTGGAATAAGCACAAATGTTCTCTGGTTTAGTAATCCACGTGGAAAGAAACACAAATGTTCTCTGGTTTAGTAATCCACATGGATTAAACACAAATGTTCTCTGGTTTAGTAATCCACGTGGAAAGAAACACAAATGTTCTCTGGTTTAGTAATCCACGAGGAAAGAAACACAAATGTTCTCTGGTTTAGTAATCCACGAGGAAAGAAACACAAATGTTCTCTGGTTTAGTAATCCACGAGGAAAGAAACACAAATGTTCTCTGGTTTAGTAATCAACGTGGAAAGAAACACAAATGTTCTCTGGTTTAGTAATCAACGTGGAAAGAAACACAAATGTTCTCTGGTTTAGTAATCCAAGTGGAAAGAAACACAAATGTTCTCTGGTTTAGTAATCCACGAGGAAAGAAACACAAATGTTCTCTGGTTTAGTAATCAACGTGGAAAGAAACACAAATGTTCTCTGGTTTAGTAATCCAAGTGGAAAGAAACACAAATGTTCTCTGGTTTAGTAATCCACGAGGAAAGAAACACAAATGTTCTCTGGTTTAGTAATCCACGAGGAAAGAAACACAAATGTTCTCTGGTTTAGTAATCAACGTGGAAAGAAACACAAATGTTCTCTGGTTTAGTAATCAACGTGGAAAGAAACACAAATGTTCTCTGGTTTAGTAATCCAAGTGGAAAGAAACACAAATGTTCTCTGGTTTAGTAATCCACGAGGAAAGAAACACAAATGTTCTCTGGTTTAGTAATCAACGTGGAAAGAAACACAAATGTTCTCTGGTTTAGTAATCCAAGTGGAAAGAAACACAAATGTTCTCTGGTTTAGTAATCCAAGTGGAAAGAAACACAAATGATCTCTGGTTTAGTAATTCACGAGGAAAGAAACACAAATGTTCTCTGGTTTAGTAATCAACGTGGAAAGAAACACAAATGTTCTCTGGTTTAGTAATCCAAGTGGAATAAGCACAAATGTTCTCTGGTTTAGTAATCCACGTGGAATAAACACAAATGTTCTCTGGTTTAGTAATCCACGTGGAATAAGCACAAATGTTCTCTGGTTTAGTAATCCACGTGGAAAGAAACACAAATGTTCTCTGGTTTAGTAATCCACATGGATTAAACACAAATGTTCTCTGGTTTAGTAATCCACGTGGAAAGAAACACAAATGTTCTCTGGTTTAGTAATCCACGAGGAAAGAAACACAAATGTTCTCTGGTTTAGTAATCCACGAGGAAAGAAACACAAATGTTCTCTGGTTTAGTAATCCACGAGGAAAGAAACACAAATGTTCTCTGGTTTAGTAATCAACGTGGAAAGAAACACAAATGTTCTCTGGTTTAGTAATCAACGTGGAAAGAAACACAAATGTTCTCTGGTTTAGTAATCCAAGTGGAAAGAAACACAAATGTTCTCTGGTTTAGTAATCCACGAGGAAAGAAACACAAATGTTCTCTGGTTTAGTAATCAACGTGGAAAGAAACACAAATGTTCTCTGGTTTAGTAATCCAAGTGGAAAGAAACACAAATGTTCTCTGGTTTAGTAATCCAAGTGGAAAGAAACACAAATGATCTCTGGTTTAGTAATTCACGAGGAAAGAAACACAAATGTTCTCTGGTTTAGTAATCAACGTGGAAAGAAACACAAATGTTCTCTGGTTTAGTAATCCAAGTGGAAAGAAACACAAATGTTCTCTGGTTTAGTAATCCAAGTGGAAAGAAACACAAATGATCTCTGGTTTAGTAATTCACGTGGAAAGAAACACAAATGTTCTCTGGTTTAGTAATCCACGTGGAAAAAAGCACAAATGTTCTCTGGTTTAGTAATCCACGTGGAAAGAAACACAAATGTTCTCTGGTTTAGTAATCCACGTGGAAAAAAGCACAAATGTTCTCTGGTTTAGTAATCCTCGTGGAAAGAAACACAAATGTTCTCTGGTTTAGTAATCCAAGTGGAAAGAAACACAAATGTTCTCTGGTTTAGTAATCCACGTGGAAAGAAACACAAATGTTCTCTGGTTTAGTAATCCACGTGGAAAAAAGCACAAATGTTCTTTGGTTTAGTAATCCAAGTGGAAAGAAACACAAATGTTCTCTGGTTTAGTAATCCACGTGGAAAAAAGCACAAATGTTCTCTGGTTTAGTAATCCAAGTGGAAAGAAACACAAATGTTCTCTGGTTTAGTAATCCAAGTGGAAAGAAACACAAATGTTCTCTGGTTTAGTAATCCAAGTGGAAAGAAACACAAATGTTCTCTGGTTTAGTAATCCACGTGGAATAAACACAAATGTTCTTTGGTTTAGTAATCCAAGTGGAAAGAAGCACAAATGTTCTCTGGTTTAGTAATCCAAGTGGAAAGAAACACAAATGTTCTCTGGTTTAGTAATCCACGTGGAATAAACACAAATGTTCTTTGGTTTAGTAATCCAAGTGGAAAGAAGCACAAATGTTCTCTGGTTTAGTAATCCACGTGGAAAAAAGCACAAATGTTCTCTGGTTTAGTAATCCACGTGGAAAGAAACACAAATGTTCTCTGGTTTAGTAATCCAAGTGGAAAGAAACACAAATGTTCTCTGGTTTAGTAATCCAAGTGGAAAGAAACACAAATGTTCTCTGGTTTAGTAATCCACGTGGAAAGAAACACAAATGTTCTCTGGTTTAGTAATCCACGTGGAAAGAAGCCCAATGCAGAGTTTTCCATCGTAGCTTATTATCCCACTTCTTTAAAATCTTCTTTTATGTTCAATGGATGAAAGAAACCCACAAAGGTTTGAAATGGATAAAGAGTAAATGACCACAGCATTTTCATTTTTGCGTGAACTACCCCTTTAAGAATGAGTCAAATTGCTGAATGAAGTAATTTTGAATATTCAAACCGCAAGACCTATTGTGTACCATAACACAAATGATTAATTAACACATTGTGGTGGCCTATTATTGATTTAGCATCAGAGAATTTCCATAGAGTGATTTTGCTTCAGTGCATCACTCCATATAGTTGATGTTGTTGTGAAAATGAATCGCAGAGAACAGCTGCTCTGTTCACTGCTTCTGAATAGTCTCTTCTTGAGCAATGTGCTCTCTCAGATGGACACAGAGAGCACAACACAAATGTTCACTGTTGAACTCATCAAGGCTTTCATAGTTGCTCCATTGTATCTGAGCACGTTTGCTCAGTGAGCAAACAAATCATTTTGAATCGATTCATCCGAGCGATTCGTTTGAAACACTTTGGAAACTGTTGGAAGTTGTAAAGAACGACTGTGCTGGAATTACAAATTGTAGTTTGTTTATAGTAAAAACTGTAAACAAACTACAAACATGGCGGACTCACGAGACCAAGCGTCAAGTAGAGAGGCTTCAGTAAAGTTGTTTGAATGACTAATTCATTCATATCTAGCCAACTGGAAAATATAATCACGTTTTCCGATTTATAGTTTATCTGCAACAACAATGTGAACTTTTATACAGACGTGTTTGGAGATTAACTTTAAAAAAGACTAATAATTAGGCTATGCAAAGACCTGAGGAGATTTCTCTGCATGAAAGACTGGCGAGTGGCAGATTAATTCTATAAAGGTAAGTAATTAAATATAAAAGAAATGTGGATGATGTGTTGAGATGACTGACAGGGCACGTAACTAAGCAACATAACAATCTCTTAATGAGGTGTCCCAAAGCTTTCATACTCTTGTTACTCCCCGTACACACGGGTTGTCATCGTCAACGCTTCCCATTCACTTTGAATGGGTGACGTCAAGCGTTGCAGAACTGAATCGTGGATGCCTCGCTTCAGTGGCGTTGCTCGCTGCAGAAGTTGGGAATTTCTCAACTTTACAAGCGCCAACGTAAGTGTCAGCCAATTAGATCGCTTTATGCAAATACCCCAGCTCAAACAGTAGCCGATTGCGGACTAATTTCATTGGCTGACGCTGCTATGACGATCGCGTCAGCCCCAACTTCAGACACTGAAGCCCCGTGTGAATCAGGTGTTACACACTCAACGTATGTACTTTTTCTTTATAATAAAGTCTAGATAGGATACAGCTGCGGTTACGCACGTCAATATAGCATCATTTTTGTTACGCTCTATAATTAATATTTTTACAGTACTGTGACGGTTGGGTTTAGGGTCGGGGTAGGGGTAGATGTTAATGAAATAACATTTATTGGGTAATTAAATAAATAATATTCGGTAAAGCTAATGTATTTACATTACTGTGACGATTGGGTTAAGGGTTAGGGTGGGGGTAGATGTAAAAAAAATTGACAAATATTGGGATATTTGATAAATAATAAGAAATAATTCTCGTCAACTTCTGGCTGCAACCGTATCAGATTCAGCAACAACCCAGCTCTGCCAGTAGCATCTTAAAGGGGCGGGGCATGTCAGACACTAGAGAGCATTTGATTGGTAGGAAGATTTGACGAGAAACTGAAGTCGTTGGCTGCATTCGAAACCGCATACTTCCATAATATATAATATGCTAAAATCAATCAATCCTCAGGCGTCTCAGGAGGTTTGGAATGAGCCCCCACATCCTCCGCTCGTTCTACACCTGCACTGTGGAGAGCCTCCTGACTGGCTGCATCACCACCTGGTACGGAAACAGCACCAGCAGCAATCGCAAAGGTCTACATAGGATTGTGCGAACTGCTGGACGCGTAGTAGGAGGTGGGCTTCCCTCCCTCCAGGACATCTATACCAGGAGGTGCATGAGGAAAGCCAAGAGAATCATCAGCGACTCCAGCCACCCAAGCCATAGACTTTTCTCTCTGCTACCCTCAGGCAGACGGTTACGCAGCATCCGGTCACGCACCAGCCGACTGAAGGAAAGTTTCTTCCCCTCAGACTATCAGGCTGATGAACACTTAACACACCCCACACAAACTCCTCCCTACCCCACACTGCACACCGTCAAGATGTAGCATGCACTGCACTTTAACAAATCCATACTTAAAACAAAACTGCCTACGTATCGCTGTCAACATTGCCAATTTTACATTGTCTTGTTTTTTTTTGTGAGTATGTTGTTGTATTTTGCACTGTCTGGAGCCAGCACCTAAGCTTTTCCCTCATCATAGCACACGTGCTGCTGATGATGTGACAATCAGGGGCGTAACAACCGGGGGGGACGGGAGGGATATGTCCCCCTCACTTTTAGAGACAGACCATTTAGAAACAGGTGATTAAGAATGTAAACTTTTGGATTTTATACAGCTGTCCCCCCCACTTTTAAAATGTCCACTCCGCCCCTGGTGACAATAAAAGTGATTTGATTTGATATGTGAGCCGAGTAGTATGTCCAAATTTATGCAATTCGAAAATCAGTATGCGAAAAGTACCCGGGTGACTTACTACTTCCGGCAAGATTCTGAAGTGGGCATCCCATGCACGTTGCGCTATCCCATGATGCCCCACGAGAAAATTCATGAATGGGAGTGAAACAGCGCAACTGACGTGGGTAGGTCATGTGACAATGACAAAATGGCGGATGTAGTACGTTTGAAATTCCATTCATACTCCTCACATTCATACTGTATATAATGCACTTTTCTAATGACAAAGTAGTACGTTTAAATTTAAATGCAGTACCTACTCAGTAGTAGGCGGAGGGTTTCGGAGGCAGCTGTTGATCCGTTTTAGTAAAAGTGACAAACTGCAAGCGTTCTTTATATCAGTTTTATATCTTATAAACGCACATGTGTCACTGTTTTAGATTTATAGATAGTCTTAACACCTAGCAGTCTGAGACTAACATCTAAAAATTTATTTTTATTTCATGGGACCTTTAAATTTGATGGAAGTGTGGATGATTTGTGAGATGATTGACAGGGCATGTAACTAAAAGCAACATAACGGTCCCGTTAATAATATGTCCCAAAGCTTTCATACTGAAAACTGCAGTTTTTCGTAACATAAAACTTCATACTTTTAGGACGAAGTATAAGTAGGCGATTTGGGACTCCCTTTAACGGTTCAAGCGAACCGACTCTTTAAACGACTCGGACAGGCGCTAGTGGCCAGCGTCAGCTCCAGCGGCGTTCATTCACTCGGGACTGGGAGGAGTGTGTGAGCGTTATGTGTGTGTGGCTGGATGGAGCTGGAGTGGGCTGGGTTCTGCCCGTCAGCCATGTTGGAATGAGAGGGAATGAAAAGCTGGAATGAGGGAAAATCGACAGGAAAGGACAGGAAAAGCGGCTTCTGGAATATCATAACGCGCGACGGGCGGATCACACGATAAACCAGTGAGTAACGCTCATTTCTGCCTTCACTCCACTGTTAGAAGGGGGAAACTGTCAATGTAAACAGCAAATATGGGGATTCCGGTGCTGAATCAACCCTGCCATGCGTTCAGGAGGATTTGCTCGAAATCTGATGGATTTGAATCCGATATGTGTGCGGGATTTGCGCGGTGATTGTGACGCGCGTTCACGCTTTGTATTCATTGGATCAAATCAAGCGTTTATATCGACTTTCTGGTGTTTATGTTGACGTCAGATTCAAAAGTTTATGCTACAATACTTTACTGTAAGCCAATTGTTGTGGGCTGTACACAAAGTTTGTGTCTGTCAACAGTATAACAGCAGAACTTGATGACAGTTTGTTATTGTACTAGCTCAGTGTTATAGCCAATGAAAGTATACAAAAACAAATACGGCATACAAATAAACCAGTTTAAGGAATGCTGATATACAAACTTTAAACAGTCAGTTTTTAAAAATACAATCAGATATAATTAGTTTGAGTAACACTGAAGAGAGAATGGTTTGAGTTTTATTAAATTGACAAAATATGTACCATATTTGATGAGTGTCTACCACAGTAATACAATGATTTTAGTAGCCGTGCCTTGTTTTTATTAAATTGACAATATATTTACTGTGCTTTTTGGGCTTTTACAGCAGTAATATGTGTTTGATTGTTTCTTTATCTGGAGAAGTTTGGATTTTTTTGTGTGTGTGTTTATGTTTTGTTTTTATACTCAAGTTATTGATGGGATATTGTTATGATAAATACATTCGATTTGAAAAAATCCAGCACACAACACAAACTTGCGTCTTTTTTGTATCTAATATTTCATAGACTTTTTCTCAGATTATTGTATTCTTAATACACAAGTTTCATACCTTTTTTTTTCATCATTTCTAGACCGAGTACCACAAAATTTGCATGCAATTTCACACATCATGATACAAAACACAGTTTTATCATTTTGAATATTCATTAAGTTGCAAAACATGTGAGATTGACAGGCGGATCGGTGCAGCGGCAGCCGTAATGCGGTCGATGTACCAGTCCGTTGTGGTAAAGAAGGAGCTGAGCCGAAAGGCAAAGCTTTTGATTTACCGGTCAATCTACGTTCCTACTCTCACCTATGGTCAAGAGCTTTGGATCATGACCAAAAGGACAAAATCTCGGATACAATCGGCTGAAATTAGTTTCCTTCGCAGGGTGGCAGAGCACACTTTTATAGACAGGAGCTCTGACACCCGGGAGGAGCTTGGAGTAGAGCTGTTGCTCCTCCACATCGAGAGAAGTCAGCTGACGTGGCTCGGGCATCTGTTTCAGGTGCCTCCTGGACGCCTACCCAGGGAGGTGTTCCAGGCATGTTCCACCAGGAGGAGGCCTCGGGGAAGACCCAGGACACGCTGGAGGGACTATGTCTCTCGGCTGGCCTGGGAACGACTCGGGACCCCCCCGGAGGAGCTGGAGGAAGTGTCTGGGGAGAGGGAAGTCTGGGGTTCTCTCCTAAGACTGCTGCCCCCGCGACCCGGCCCCGGAAAAGCAGATGAAAATGAATGAATGAATCTACAGTTGAAGTCAGAATTATTAGCCCCCCTTTAATTTTTTTTCTTTTTTAAATATTACCCCAATGATGCTTAACAGAGCAAGGAAATTTTCACAGTATGTCTGATAATACTTTTTTTTTCTTCTGGAGAAAGTCTTATTTGTTTTATTTCAGCTAGAATAAAAGCAGTTTTCAATTTTTTAAGAACCATTTTAAGGTCAATATTATTAGCCCCTTTAAGCTATATATTTTTTCAATAGTCTACAGAATAAACCATTGTTATACAATAACTTGCCTAATTACCCTAACCTGCCTAGTTAACCTAATTAAGCCTTTAAATGTCACTTTAAGCTGTATAGAAGTGTCTTGAAGAATATCTAGTCTAATATTATTTACTGTCATCATGGCAAAGATAAAATAAATCAGTTATTAGAGATGAGTTATTAAAACTAATATGATTAGAAATGTGTTGAAAAAATCTGCTCTCTCTATATATATATAGTTAATTTAAAGAAATATCACACTAATAGGACTCTCTCTAAAAACATGTTGGGTTGTTTTAACTCAACATTGGGTCATATATACAAAAACCCAACGGTTGGCTTAAAATTGTAATTTAAATTTAGTCTAATTAATTAATCGCTTTGTCCATATTTGACCCAACGTTGGGTTAAAAAAGTAATGTGTTTAATGTATTGACACAGTATTGTCAGAAATAAGAACTGTGATATATGGCATGAACCCGCATTTCCAGCGGACAAAATGTGGCTTATTGAACTAAAAAATATTGCACTGTTAAAATGTTCTACAGCAAGAATTAACAGAGCTAAACCCCAAACAATCAAAGCATGGTCTGATTTTATTGAGAATGTCTTGTATAATAACTAGATAAATTAAGCATACTGAAAGATCAATAATATTATATTAGAGGTGTATAAAGGTCACTTCTCACCCTAGAGTTTTTCTTTTCCTGTGTATTATTTATTTATTTTATTGTATTTATTTTATTTTATTTTATTTTTTTTTATGTATTTTCGTTTAATGCAAACCCTGGCTTGTATATAGTTGTTGCTAGCTATGTATGCTGGCTTTGTTCTGCAATAAATAAATAATCTCAAAAAAAAGAAATAAGAACTGTGATGTATAGTTGAGGTCAAAATTATTCACTCCTGTGAATTTTTATTTTATTTGTTTCAAATATTTCCTAAACAGATTCAGGAATTTTTCACAGTATTTCCTAAAATATTTTATCTTGTGGGAAAAAGTCTTATTTGTTTATTGCAGCTAGAAATATATATATTTTAAGCCATTTTAAGGTCAATATTATTAGCCCCCTTAAGCAATATTAGCTTTTGGATTGTCTCCAGAACAAACCACTGTTACACAATGACTTGCCTAATTACCCTAACTTTACCCTAATTAACCTAGTTAAGCCTTTAAATGTCACTTTAAGCTGTATAGAAGTGTCTTGAAGAATATCTAGTCTAATATTATTTACTGTCATCATGACAAAGAGAAAATAAATCAGTTATTAGAGATGAGTTATTAAAACTATTATGATTAGAAATGTGATGAAATAATCTGCTCTGTTAAACAGAAATTGGGGAAAAAATAAACAGGGGGGCTAATAATTCTGGGGGGGGGGGTAATAATTCTGACTTCAACTGTGTATAGTTAATTTAAAGAAATATCACACTAATAGGACTCTCTCCAAAAACATGTTGGGTTGTTTTAACCCAACGTTGGGTTATATATACAAAAACCCAACAGTTGGCTTAAAATTGTAATTTAAATTTAATCTAATTAATTAATAGCTTTGTCCATATTTGACCCAACGTTGGGTTAAAAAAGTAATTTGTTTAATGTATTGACTCAGTATTGTCAGAAATAAGAACTGTGATATATAGTTGAGGTCAAGATTATTCACTCCTGTGAATTTTTATTTTAATTTGTTTCAAATATTTCCTAAATGATGTTGAACAGATTGAGGAAGTTTTCACAGTATTTCCTAAAATATTTTATCTTCTGGGAAAAAGTCTTATTTGTTTTATTGCAGCTAGAAATATATATATTTTAAGCCATTTTAAGGTCAATATTATTAGCCCCCTTAAGCAATATTTGTTTTGGATTGTCTCCAGAACAAACCTCTGTTATACAATGACTTGCCTAATTACCCTAACTTTGCCCTAATTAACCTAGTTAAGACTTTAAATGTCACTTTAAGGAGAATACTAGTGTCTTAAAGAATATCTAGTCTAACATTATGTGCTGTCATCATGACAAAGATAAAATAAATCAGTTATTAGAGATGAGTTATTTAAACTATTATGATTAGAAATGTGTTAAAATCTTCTCTCCATCAAACAGAAATTGGGGAAAAAAATAAACAGGGGGGCTAATAATTCTGGGGGGGGTAATAATTCTGACTTCAACTGTATATAGTTAATTTAAAGAAATATCACACTAATAGGACTCTCTCTAAAAACATGTTGGGTTGTTTTAACCCAACGTTGGGTCATATATACAAAAACCCAACAGTTGGCTTAAAATTGAAATTGAAATTTAATCTAATTAATTAATACCTTTGTCC
Source organism: Danio kyathit (assembly GCA_903798195.1). Classification (NCBI taxonomy): domain Eukaryota; kingdom Metazoa; phylum Chordata; class Actinopteri; order Cypriniformes; family Danionidae; genus Danio; species Danio kyathit. The sequence continues at coordinate 2,646,682 of LR812537.1, forward strand.
ATATTTGACCCAACGTTGGGTTAAAAAAGTAATTTGTTTAATGTATTGACTCAGTATTGTCAGAAATAAGAACTGTGATATATAGTTGAGGTCAAAATTATTCACTCCTGTAAATTTTAATTTGTTTCAAATATTTCCTAAATGATGTTGAACAGATTCAGGAATTTTTCACAGTATTTCCTAAAATATTTTATCTTCTGGGAAAAAGTCTTATTTGTTTTATTGCAGCTAGAAATATATATATTTTAAGCCATTTTAATGTCAATATTATTAGCCCCCTTAAGCAATATGTTTTGGATTGTCTCCAGAACAAACCACTGTTACACAATGACTTGCCTAATTACCCTAACTTTACCCTAATTACCCTAATTAACCCTTTAAATGTCACTTTAAGCTGTATAGAAGTGTCTTAAAGAATATCTAGTCTAATATTATGTGCTGTCATCATGACAAAGGTAATGTGTATAATAATAAGAGAAATGTGTTGAAAAAATCTGCTCTGTTAAACAGAAATTGGGGAAAAAAATAAACGGGGGCTAATAATTCAGGGGGTAATAATTCTGACTTTAACTGTATATAGTTAATTTAAAGAAATATCACACTAATAGGACTCTCTCTAAAAACATGTTGGGTTGTTTTAACCCAACATTGGGTCATATATACAAAAACCCAACAGTTGGCTTAAAATTGTAATTTAAATTTAATCTAATTAATTAATAGCTTTGTCCATATTTTTGACCCAACGTTGGGTTAAAAAAGTAATTTGTTTAATGTATTGACACAGTATTGTCAGAAACAAGAACTGTGATATATAGTTGAGGTCAAAACTATTCACTCCTGTGAATTTTTATTTTAATTTGTTTTAAATATTTCCTAAATGATGTTGAACAGATTGAGGAAGTTTTCACAGTATTTCCTAAAATATTTTATCTTCTGGGAAAAAGTCTTATTTGTTTTATTGCAGCTAGAAATATATATAATTTAAGCCATTTTAAGGTCAATAGTATTAGCCCCCTTAAGCAATATTTGTTTTGGATTGTCTCCAGAACAAACTACTGTTATACAATGACTTGCCTAATTACCCTAACTTTACCCTAATTACCCTACTTAAGCCTTTAAATGTCTCTTTAAGCTGAATACTAGTATCTTAAAGAATAGCAAGTCTTAGGCCCTGTTTACACTAATGCGTTTTCGTTTTAAAACTCATAAGTTTTGCTACGGTTATGCCATCCGTCCAAACTACGCCGGAGTTTTCGAGCCCCGAAAACGGAGCGTTTTGGAAACGCTGGAGAGGCCGTTTTCATTCTAAAACGCTGCTGCTCCGTCTCAGTGTGGATGAGGGAAAACGGAGACATCTGAAAACGGAGACGTGGCTGCTGAGATTCGCTACCTGATTGGGGCTTTTGGGTCATTGCGTATCCTTCCCTTATTTGTCAAGCCCCTATCACATGACTATAACGCTACCAGAAGACGGCAGACCAGCCTTCACTGTAAACAACAACATGGACACAGAAATGGGAGCGTTGTTTGCACTATTGTCTGTTTTAGCCGCCATTGTGCTGTTAAACTCTGCCGTTTTTACTACAGCAGCTGCATATATTCGCAAGAGGCAAGCTATTGTTCGAGCACTCGCTAATCGCTCGCGTTCATCGTTCAACCAGCGTTTGTTGACTAACAATAGCCAAATGCCGAGCGAGACACATGCTTCCTGTTTATACTTGGACGCGCATGCCCAGAGTGTGCGAATGGTCACGTGATATACGTTTTTGGTGGAGTAGTGTGGACGGAGATATGTTTAGAAACGCTAGATGAAACGCTAGTGTGGACGCGGACCGTTTTTGATCTAAAACACCGTTTCAAAACGAAAACGCATTCGTGTAAACGGGGCCTAATATTATTTACTGTCATCATGGCACAGATAAAATAAATCAGTTATTAGAGATGAGTTACTACAACTATTATGATTAGAAACGTGTTGAAAAGAAATTGAGCAATAAAAATATACAGGGGGGCTAATAATTCTGACTTCAGCTGTATGTCTAACTTATGATACACTTGGAATATATTCAGTGTGATGTACAGTACCATAGAGCAGCTTGTTGTCGTCCTTGTATGTGATCAGAGAGTGCTGGAGGAGGATCTGTGTTATTTGCTGATGTGTTCTTCTGTGTGCGAGTGCTCCTGTAGTGTTTCGTGTGTCCTGGGGCTGCTGGAAATGACAGTGCGCAGGGCTGGGGTATTTTTAGAGCCGCCGCCGCCGCTGGGGCCACAGCCGCCTGCCTCCAGTCAAGTAATGCCTGCTTATTTGCCAGACTGTGAGATCAGAACGTTACGGCTGACACCACTCCTCTCCTCATTATCTTGCGTTGGTGACCGCCGCCGCATTGTCATTTACCCGTGTGAATAGAGCTGGAACTGAACTGCTGTCTCCTGACTTGCATGAGTTTATATTCAGATCTGACCGACAGATCCATTGAGAGGTCGTTGTGGTGGTCCTGATAGCTCAGGGTTTGGGTCGTTAGTTATTGTGGAATGCTGAGATTTCTCTGTGTAAAGTCTGAGTGGATCACTTCACCGGTGTGTGTGTGTGTGTGTGTATGTGTGTAATCCTGTTGTTTTAGCTGCGCAGGAAGAGAGACTGAGATTTCAGCAGCAATGACAGGAAGCTCAAGTGTGTGTGTGTGTGTGTGTGTGTGTGTGTATGTGTGTGTTTAATGTGTGCATTTATATGTTTGGGTTTGCGTGTGTGTGTGTATATACGTGTGTTTAATGTGTCTGTGTCTATGTATGTGTTTGTTAATGTGTGTGTATATGTGTGTTTAATGTGTCTGTGTGTATGCCTATGTATGTGTGTATATGTGTATTTTTGTGCGGATGTGTATATGTGTTTAATGTGTGCTTTTATATGTTTGTGTATGTATGTGTGTGTTTGTTTGTTGGGTAATGTATGTGTATGTTTGTTAATGTGTATGTATATGTATGTTGTGTGCGTTTATATGTTCGTATGTGTGTGTATATGTGTGTGTGTGTGTGTGTGTGTGTGTGTGTGTGTGTGTGTGTGTGTGTGTTTAATGTGTGCATTTTTGTGTTTGTGTGTATGTGTATATGTCTATGTATGCGTCTTTGTGTGTATGTGTGTGTATGTTGTGTGTGTGTGTGTCTGTATGTGTATGTGCGTATGTTTATTATTGTGTGTTTAATGTATGTGTTTATGTGTTTGTTTGTGTGTGTGTATATGTGTGTGTTTGTGTGCCTGTGTATATGTCTATGTGTGTGTGTGTGTGTATGTTTGTTAATGTTTGTGTGTGTTGTTGTATATGTGTGTTTATATGTTTGTGTGTGTGTCTTTGTGTGTGTGTGTATATGTCTCTCTCTCTCTGTATATGTGTGTGTATAATGTGTATATGTGTGTGTAATGTGTATATTTGTGTTTATATGTTTGTGTGTGTGTGTGTGTGTGTGTGTGTATGTTATGTGTGTATTTGTGTGGGTGTGTGTGTATATGTGTGTTTGTGTGTCTGTGTATGTCTGTGTTTGTGTGTGTATGTTTTGTGTGTATATGTATATTTGTGTGTGTGTGAGTGTGAGTGTGTGTGTTTGTGTGTATGTTTGTTTAATGTGTGCGTTTTTGTGTTTGTGTGTGTGTGTGTGTGTGTGTGTTTGTTAATGTTTGTGTGTGTAGTGTGTGTGTTTGTGTGGGTGTGTGGATTTAATGTGTTTATATGTTTGTGTGTGTGTGTGTGTGTTTGTTTGTTAATGTTTGTGTGTGTGGATTTAATGTGTTTATATGTTTGTGTGTGTGTGTGTTTGTTAATGTTTGTGTATGTTGTTGTATATGTGTGTTTAATGTGTGTGTTTATATGTTTGTGTGTGTGTGTGTGTGTCTCTCTCTCTCTCTGTGTATGTGTGTGTATAATGTGTATATGTGTGTGTAATGTGTATATTTGTGTTTATATGTAAGTGTGTGTGTGTGTGTATGTTATGTGTGTTTAATGTAATGTGTGCGTTTATATGTTTGTGTGTGTATATGTTATGTGTGTATTTGAGTCTGTGTGTGCGTGTTTGTGTGTCTGTGTATGTCTGTGTTTGTGTGTGTATATGTATATTTGTGTGTGTGTCCGTATGTTAATGTGTGTGTGTATGTGTTTAATGTGTGCGTGTTTGTATGTGTCTGTGTATATGTCTATGTATGTATGTCTGTGTGTGTGTGTATGTTTGTTAATGTTTGTGTGTGTAGTGTGTGCGTGTGTGGATTTAATGTGTTTATATGTTTGTGTGTGTGTGTGTGTATGTGTGTGTATATATTATGTGTTTATATATGTCTCTCTCTCTCTCTCTCTCTCTCTGTGTGTATATGTGTGTGTAATGTGTATATTTGTGTTTATATGTAAGTATGTTTGTGTGTGTGTGATGGCATAGTGTTTAACTGAGATTGGTTTATCAGGATGTCTCTACCTTGTGACGTCCCTCAGGGTTAAAGAGGAAAAGGCATTCATCCTCTGGCCAGACACGGCCGCTTATGTTTGTCAGAGATGAAACTCTCTCCCTAACGCCCCATTCACACGAGGCTTTAGCTTCAACGCTTGACAGAGGGCGTGTCTGAAGTTGGGGCTGACGCGATCGTCATAGCAGCGTCAGCCAATGAAATTAGTCAGCAATAGGCCACTGTTGGAGCTGGTGTATTTGCATACAGCGATCTGATTGGCTGTCGCTTCCGTCGGCGCTTGAAAAGTTGAGCATGTCCCAACTTCTGCAGCGAGCAACGCCTCTGAAGCGGCGCCGACGGATCCACAATGCAGTTCGGCAACGCCTGACGTCACCCATTCAAAGTGAATGGGAAGCGTTGAAGCTGACGCCTCGTGTGAATGGGGCGTAACTTCTGAAGTGTCAGACAAGCTAATATTTGACACATCTGAGATTATGGGCTAACATCGTTGCCTTGCAGTTATTGTTGCATTGCATTTTCATTACTTTGTTCAGTCCACTTAAATGTGTCAACACTAATAAGTTAACTTAATTCCTTCTTTAAATGATGAATTGCACAGCTTTAGTATATTGGTGTTATATAATATCAGTCATGCGACGCAGTGGTGCAGTAGGTAGTGCTGTCGCCTCACAGCAAGAAGGTCGCTGGTTCGAGCCTCGGCTGGGTCAGTTGGCGTTTCTGTGTGGAGTTTGCATGTTCTCCCTGCGTTCGCGTGGGTTTCCTCCGGGTGCTTCGGTTTCCCCCACAGTCCAAACACATGCGGTACAGGTGAATTGGGTAAGCTAAATTGTCCGTAGTGTATGAGTGTGAATGAGTGGGTGTTTCCCAGGGATGGGTTGTGGCTGGAAGGGCATCCGCTGTGTAAAACATTTGCTGGATAAGTTGGCGGTTCATTCCGCTGTGGCGACCCCGGATTAATAAAGGGACTAAGCCGAAAAGAAAATGAATGAATGAATAATATCAGTCATTTCCTGCGTTACTCTCTATATATGAGTTATTGAAGAATCCACATCGGTGAAGCAGTAAACTGGTTAGCTCACTCCTTTAGACCTGTGTGAGCGCTGTGTTTATGTGTGAGTGTGTGTGAACAGAGGCTTCATTGAGAGCGAGTGATGGTACCACTGTACTTACAGTTTCCAGCCGTCTCAATGGCTCATTCAGAGGTAACGCCACTCACAAACATCTTACACAAATGTTGCTTTTAGAAAAGTCATCTGGACTGAGTTCGCTTAGCAGATGTAAAATAAAACACACATTTCTGTGTCCAGATAAACCACCTGTACTTCAACATATACCACTGAAATGCTTGTATAACTGGCTTCTCTGTGCACAGACCTAAAGGGGGGAGTTCACACAAAAATTCATCTTGTAAACTGCATCCGAAAGCTATAAAATGATGCTACATGGTGTCTGACGGAGAGCATGTTTTAAAGGCTGTACTGTGATTTTTACACTGACATTACGAGCCATGCTGCAGGAAATGAGGTGGAGCGGCTTCTTCTTCTTCTTCCACAGCCATTTCACCCTGCAGCAGAAGAGCGGTTCCTCACTGAAGCTAAGCAGGGCTGAGCCTGGTCAGTACCTGGATGGGAGACCACATGGGAAAACTAGGTTGCTGTTGGAAGTGGTGTTAGAGAGGCCAGCAGGGGGCGCTCAAGCTGTGGTCTGTGTGAGTCATAATGCCCCAGTATAGTGAAGGGGACACTATAGTGTCAGTGGGTGCCGTCTTTCGGATGAGACGGTAAACCGAGGTCCTGACTCTCTGTGGTCATTAAAAATCCCATGGTGCTTCTGGTAAAGAGTAGGGGTGTAACCCTGGTGTCCTGGCCAAAGTCCCTCAATCGGCCCTTACCCATCATGGCCTCCTAATCATCCCCATCCACTGAATCGGCTCTATCACTGTCTCTCCACTCCACCAATAGCTGTTGTGTGGTGAAGCACTGGCACCGTTGTCGTGTGGCTGCTGCGCATCATCCAAGTGGATGCTACACACTGGCGGTGGTGTGAAGAGACTCCCCTCATGATTGTAAAGCGCTTTGGGTGTATGGCCATACACAATAAATGCACTATATAAATACACATTACATTACATTCTTCCTCCTGTGACTGTATGTCTTCCTCTTTACCTGAGAGAGCCTTCATTAGATGTGACACACACACAGACAGCGGGTTCCTCTGAAAGATCAGCTCTTTTCAGTGTATTTCAGCTCTTTCCGCTCTCGCAGCCAGATCTCTGCCGCTGGAAGGTGGGCTTTTTCCGTGTGCCTGTGGAAACAGGAGGAAGTGTGTTTATGTTTTAAAAAGCCGCATGAACACAATGGCTACTGTTCATTCTGGAGCTCCTGTGGGAGTTGACCTCCTTCGCCACTTCAGTTGTCTTCAGTGTGCGATGCTGGTACAGGAAGTGATGTTATGCGTGCTGGAAGCCTCTGGCAGCACAGGCTACCTTTGCAATGCAATATTATATACACTCACCGGCCACTTTATTAGGTACACCTTACTAGTACCAGGTTGGACTCGCTTTTGCCTTCAGGGCTGCCTTAATCCTTTGTGGCTTCTGATTCAACAAGGTACTGGAAATATTCCTCAGAGATTTTGCTCCATATTGACATGATAGCATCACGCAGTTGCTGCAGATTTGTCGGCTGCACATCCATGATGCCAATCTCCCGTTCCACCACATCCCAAAGGTGCTCTATTGGATTGAGCTCTGGTGACTGTGGAGGCCATTTGAGTACAGTGAACTCATTGTCATGTTCAAGAAACCAGTCTGAGATGATTGATGCTTTATGACATGGTGCGCTATCCTGCTGTAAGTAGATGAAGATGGGTACACTGCGGTCATAAAGGGATGGACATGGTCAGCAACAATACTCAGGTAGGCTGTGGCATTGACACAATGCTCAGTTGATACTAATGGGCCCAAACTGTGCCAAGAAAATATCCCCCACACCATTACACCACCACCACCAGCCTGAACCATTGATACAAGGCAGGATGGATCCATGCTTTCATGTTGTTGAGGCCAAATTCTGACCCTACCTCGGTTGTAACGAGTGCTTATTTGAGTTACTGTTGCCTTTCTGTCAGCTGGAACCAGTCTGGCCATTCTCCTCTTACCTCTGACATCAACAAGGCATTTGCGCCCACAGAACTGCCGCTCACTGGATATTTCCTCTTTGTCGGACCATTCCCTGTAAACCCTAGAGATGGTTGTGCGTGAAAATCCCAGTAGATCAGCAGTTTCTGAAATACTCCGGCACCACCAACGCTCAAAGTCACTTAAATCCCCTTTCTTCCCCATTCTGATGCTCGATTTGAACTGCAGCAGATCTTCTGGACCATGTCTACATGCCTAAATGCATTGAGTTGCTGCCATGTGATTGGCTGATTAGAAATGTCACAATTCCACAAAAGTTGCAATTCCAGTATATAAACAACAATTTTTAGTTAAAATAAATAAAATATAAGATATAAAAAGTCACAATTTTGAATTAAATTTGCAATTGATGTATTTAAAGCCACAATATTGAGACTAAGTCACTATTATAATTAATAAATCCACAACTGATCGAGTAACGATTTTAAATATAAAGCCACAATTGCAAAGCAGCATTCTCATTTAGAAAGCCAAATCTGTGTCATGTATCATGCTGAAAACCTGCTCTAAAAGCATGTGCATGTGGAGCTGTCGTGTTGCTCCAGCGAGGCTTTCAGTGGGTGTAAAACTAAAGCCAGTCTTGTTTTCTGTGAATGTTTTTTGCATGTGGCTCGTGTCTGAAAGTGTTGTCGTCGAGCTCTGAGACGTCCCTGATGTTCCTCCAGCCTCCCAGCAGCTCTTAAGAGGCTTAAACTCACACTGTCGGCAGTCGGTGTCTTTCTCTGAGAGATGCGCATGGCACTCAGATCCTCACCACGGCAAATAAATGCTGACGTCTGATGGGACTCGCTTGAATTTATCCAAAAGCCGACAGATGTTTCAGTTCTATGCAGGAATGTTTCCGCTCCTGTGTGAGAAACAAACTCTTTTGGATGCACCGGCACAAATTCATATGGGTTGTAGAGTTGGACTTTATATTGTTTTAGCATCGAAATAAGAAAGATTTAGCATATTTCAGATGACAATTCCATTAGTGGGCGCTGTTTGCATTTTTACAAATCTAAAATGCGCTTCTTAGGGGATGTTTTGTTGGATGTTTCAATGACAAATCCACTAGAGGGCGCTGTCTACATTTTTACGAATCTAAAATAGGTTTCTTAGAGTACTGTTATTTGCATGTTTCAGATGACAAATCCACTAGAGGGCGCTGTCTGAATTTTTGTAAATCTTAAATACATGTCTTAGAATACGTTTTGTTGGATGTTTCAGATGACAAATGCAATAAAGGGTGTATCTAATTTCTTTTCTGAATCTAAAATACATTTCTTAAGAGTACTTTTTGCATTTTTAGATGAAAAATCCACTAGTGCATAAGTGTCAAAGTCAATTCCTCGCAGTATTTTTTTACCTGGGCGCGTCTGGAAGACGTGAGCATGTCTCGCCGCTTGTGCATGCAAGCCATGCACCTCCATTGGAAATATCGATTTTGTGTGAACTCTAGAAAAGACGCGATATGTGAACGGCCACTAAAAGGCCATCATCATTTGCGATCTCCATCAGTTGATCTTCTTGCACTGCCATGCTGGATTCACCTGTTTTGTTGACAAATGGGTTGCGGATGCATTCCTTGGCAGTTCGCGGGTCTTTCACTGGGCCTTTTCCCCTTCACAAAGAAACTTTCCAGAGACGTCTGTTTCGTACTCATTTTGCTCCTTATGGGTTAAATTTGAGTGGTCAAGTGACCGAGATGTAACAAGAGAATATGGTCATTTTTCAAAATAAAAGATTGTTCAGACTCGGATAATAAATAAAACGGAAATAAGTAATGATTTCTTGTGCGGCCCGGTACTCATTGATCCTGGTGGTTGTGGACCACTAATTTAGAGCATTTTTTTTTTTTACGTAAAAAATGTCCCATGTTTGCAGATGTTTATTTTTTTATTTTTATACCAATATTTGACGAAATAATCATGTTTTTGAAAATAACTAAATATATAAGTATTTATTGTTCCAAATAAGTATTATATATAGTATTATATATAGTTGTTCTGACCAGTTGTCATTTTCTGGAAGAATTTTTTTTTCCAAATAATTCTCGATAATTCTGTTATATTTTAATATACTGTATATAATAAAAAAAAAGGATTTTATCCAAACCCATACCTAAAAAAATCCAGTATATCCAGAAAAACTGAGAAATATCAAGTGATCTTTATTTATTTTCTTCTATTTATATATGTATTTTTATGCACACACACAAACACATATACAAATATCAAGTGGTCTCTTGATTATCTTTCATTCATTTAATTGTGTTTAATTTCAGGCATATGTTTTGTTTGATGCCCTTCTAGCTGCAACCCAGTACTGGGAAACACCCATACACACTCATCCAAGCACACACTCATACACTACGGCCAACTTAGGCCCAATCCTAGTTCTACCCCTTAGCCCTTCCCCTTACCCCTACCCCTCGTTTTGCGCGTTCACGTCAAGGGGTAGGGGTGTCCCAATTCTCTAGCTTGAAGGCGTAGGGCTAAGGGGAAGGGCTGAATAGCCCAAAATATTTCCCAGAATACACCAGCCACAACGGCAGTATTGCTGGAACTCGGAAGTCAGGAGATCTACAAAAAAATAGTAATTTTTGTCATTATTACGAATTTTCACGACAAACAAACACATGTTTTAATATATTCTTAACCGCGTTTGTGTTTTACCATCATGATTAAAAAAAAAAAAAACGCTAAATTTTGCGATCTATAATAATAACTCCTGTACAGCAGTCCCACAACATTCTGACACTCGATGACACTCGAATCCCCTGTCAGAACAGTCTAGTGGCTGAGAATGAGCATTTCAGTGTCTGCTATAATGTTGACCGCTGTGTAAATGCACAGTAGTTATGATCTTATTGCAGGGCTTGAAATTAACTTTTTTACTTGGTAGCACCAGTGCTCCTAACTTCAAAAATTTAGGAGCACCAGAAAACATTTAGGAGCACCAGAAAACATTTAGGAGCACCAGAAAACATTTAGGAGCACCCACCAAAAATGAATGAGCACCACTGCAAATGGTATATTAAGGGATTTATTGTATTTGAAAACAACATCAATCAGGACTAACAAAACCCAGAAACAACTATCTAACTAATGCTGTGATGACTTATTGATATCTGTGCAATAATTCCAAAATGAATGTCTAATAATTATAAAATATTATTGATGATGATGATGATGTCAATAATACTTACAATGAATAACATTTCTCATTATCATGCTGCCCTGAATGTGCTTGAATGTGAGTTATGTACTGTAAAAGGTCCTGCTGTTACTGTATGAAAAATACATTTATGGTTTGCATCAAATAAAAATGAAGCATTGCAGTAAGAAATATTTATTTTGCACTATTGTTTTTATACGCATGTCAATTTAATAAATAATATTTCTGCTACAAAACAAACGTAAGATTATAATAAATCATTCAATCCGATGCTGAAAGCTGCAAAGCAGTCATCAGTAAATAGAAAAATAATATACATCTCAAGAAAGAACGGACCAAAGAAAGTAAGAAAAGTCTCACTTCTACCACTCTTTAAAAGTTTTGGTTTGGGTTTGTGTCATTTTAAATGCTCGGTCTCGTTATGTGCTGATTTACATTTTTCTGTGTTTGTGGAAAAGCAGGCGAGTCAGCCGACCCAATATATGAGCGGGGCAGAGCAGGATTCGGGGCAGATCCGGCGCAAATACCGTTCTTTGTTATGAGCCGCAGTTTCAGTTTAAGCTTAGTAAAGGCGAGCTTTTTTGGCGATGATGTGTACAGTGTTAGATTTTACATTTAGCTGACATTTGCGCTGAACACGCAGTGAATGCAACACATCGAGATTTTGGCACCTTCTCCAAAAACCCTCGATTGATCTCGGCTGGTGCCCTTATAAGCTCCCTGTTATCTGACAGCGGAAAGCCTTGAGTGATTGACTAATATGAACCAATATAGCGGTAGGGAAGTCCGATTCAGCACGTTTTTAGAAAATAATCGAAACAACCATTCACAAACAACAGTCGCACAAATGCTCCCAAATATATTATGAGGTCGCATAGATTAAATTTCGGGCGCATATGCGACCACAATGGTCGCAATTTGGAGCCCTGTATTGCCACATTAGATCGTCATGATAACATAATATATGCCTTCAGTGATTTCCTGAAGATAAATACCAAATAATAACACAACTGGAATAACTACAGCAGTCGCCATCGTCTGATCTCATATGAAGCAAGAGATTGTGATGAGATCTGATGATGTGTGTGTTGTAGTGCTGTCCCAATTCTTAGGGGTAAATTTTGAAGCCCTTCCCCTTAACCCTTAGTTGTAAGGGCCAAGGGGAAGGGGAAGGAGTACAAAAATAGAATTGGGATTGGGCCTTAGTTCATCAATTCCCCTATACCTCATGTGTTTGGACTGTGGGGGAAACCGGAGCACCCGGAGGAAACCCACGCCAACACTGGGAGAACATGCAAACTCCACACAGAAACGCCAACTGACCCAACTGGGACTCGATCCAGCGATCTTCTTTCTGTGAGGCCACATTGCTAACCACTGAGAAACCGTATCGCCTATTTGATTATCCTTTTTTATGTATTTTTTTATACACACACACACACACACACACACACACACGCACATTTGCTTTCAGCAGCAGATCATTCTCTCCATGCTGTTGTCTTTCTAATATATTTGTGCTGTTTTGATTCGGGTCTTGTTTAGTTTCTCCTTAGGTCAGTTTATCATCAGCAGCTCTTGTCCAGTCAGATCACTTCCCCCTGTGAGTGTTAGCCTGTGGTTTAGCGGTGAGTTTGTACTTGTGTTTATTTGATCTAGTTGTTCACTAGCTGTACTTTTAGCTCTGCTTCTTCTGTAGCTGCTGGTTTCGGCTCCTCACAATAGAGGGAAATGATGACCTCACTCAGGGCTTCAGATGGGCTATTGACACACACACACACACACACACACACACACACTCGCAGCGGTGACATCAGTGTTCATTCACGCATGTCCTCGGGACGCTTGTGTCCTGCAAATGCACCTCTGACAGAAAGTCTGACGTGATTAATGCCGAGCTGCTGAGATTTTGACTTTGCAGAATGTCATTGTCCATCAGTCAGATCTGCAGTCGCTCAAATGTGTTTGTTCTGTGAGACCTTCACCAAGCTGACTTCATTTTACTTCATTTACAACTGTGTTTATTTGTTTATTTTATATCGAGGGGAAAAAAGCTGAAGCTGGTTATCCTCAATCTGCTCAGAATTTACATCTACAGAAACCCAATTCTACATTTATCTGAACTAAAATGACTTCCAGGATCATAACCTTGACAGTAAGCCTAATAAATAAATATTTATTAAGGTTTCATGATTATGATCTATAGTGTACGTGTGTGTTAATCTAATCTAAAGTTTTAATTTAAAAAATAATAATTCCAGGTTCATAATCATGAAACCTTATTTATTTGTATTATTATTTATTGTTATTATTATTATTATTATTGATTTTTTGATTATTTAGAAGAGTTTGAATTACTTCTATGATCTAATAATTTAATAACATCTGCAGCTTAAATATTTGAGTGATTTATTGAATTTTGTAAAAATAAACATAATTAAAAAGTAAAAATTATTTAAAATTATATATTATTTAGAATTTTAAAGCCTCTTTATTGCTGCATATTACTTCATAGAAATGTGTAAATAGTTTAACCATTAAATGTTAAAAAGTAAAAATTAATAAAATGATAATAGATACAACAAAACAATACATTTAAGTCTTTTTAGTAACAATAAAATATACACTATAAGAATATAACATGCTATAAATTAATACATGTTATTTATATATTATTAATCTCTATTATTAATATAACAAGATGTGTGTGTGTGTGTGTGTGTGTGTGTGTGTACGTGTTTTTGTGACATATCAGGACACAAATCTGTATAATGACATAGGTATGACACAGCTATTACAAAAAGCAGGTGAAATATGAGGACATTGGTGACGTCCTCACTTCTCAAAAAGCTTCTAAACACATCACACAGGATGAGTTTGTTCAGGGAGTAAAGCTGTACACTGTCTCCTGTGATGGTTGGGTTTAGGGGTAGGGTGGGGTGAGGGCAATATAATATGCGCTTTGATCTGTAGAAAATGAATGGAAGCCTATGTAATGTACCCACTTTTCACAAAAACAAACATGTGTGTGTGTGTGTGTGTGTGTGTGTGTGTGTGTGTGTGTGTGTGTGTGTGTGTGTGTGTATGTGTATATATATATATTGTTAAATTAATAATAGTTTTATATATATGTATATATTTTTTTTATTTTTTTATTCTATTATTATTATTTATTAATTATTTATTTATTTTATATTTATTTATTTATTTTGTTTTATGATGTTAAAAAGTAAAAATTAATAAAATTATAATAGATACAACAAAACAATACATTTAAGTCTTTTTAGTAACAATAAAATATACAGTATAAGAATATAACATGCAATAATTTAATACATGTTATTTATATATTATAAATCTCTATTACTAATCTAACAAGATGTGTGTGTGTGTGTGTGTGTGTGTATATAGTATATATATTAATAATAATTATAATATAATATATATAATAATTAATAATAGATATATATATATATATATATATATATATATATATATATATATATATATATATATATATATATATATATATATATATATATATATATATATATTTATTTTATTTTATTTTATTTTATATTAATATTATTAATTTATTATTTATTTATTTATTTTATATTTATCTATTTATTTATTTTATATTTATTTATTTTATGTTTTTTTTTTTTGTTTATGAAAAATGACACAGGCTTCTCCCAAAAAAGTATAATAAGACGAGGTACAAGAAGCATCATTGTGGAAAGAAATATTTCTCAGCTTTTATTTACATTTTGAAAACTTTAAATCTGAATTTGCCAGGGCTATGAATAATTTCAGGCTTGACTGTTTTGTTGAAATAATTTATTAGCATTTTTTTTTCAGACCGTATAAAACAGGGGTTCTCAATCTCGTTCCTGGAGGTCTGGTGTCCTGCAGATTTTAGCTCCAACCCCAATCAGACACACCTGGGCTAGGCAATCAAGCGTATGGCACTGCAAAAAGGGGCGGGATTAAACAAGATGATTAGACATTTAAAAAAGCAAGCGATTGGTCCATGTTTTAAATTTCTGTCCAGAGAGGTCATGTTTTGATCCTCAATTGATCTTACGCAGTCAAGTGATGCGATTTCGCAGGTCAGAGTTCACCAAGCTTGAACTTTGCAGTGCAGCCAACTGCGAAACTTGTGTTTATGGTCTGCTGCAGGGGAGAAAAGTCCAGTGTGACCGCAGCTTTAGGCTTTCTGGAAACATCCTTGCAGGTGTGTTGAGGCAAGTTGTAGCTAAAATCTGCAGGACTCTGAACCTCCAGGACCGAGTTTGAAAACCCCTGGTATAGAATGTTATTATCAGCTACTGTATTATCTATCAACACTTATGATCCTCTGACTCTAACTCTCAGATTATAAATGGCTTGCTGGGGTCAGTGTTGTGACATCTGACCTCTCTGATCTGCTTTTCTGTGATTGGAGGAGTGTGTAGTGTGTGAGTCAGAGTAGTGGATGAACAACAGCTCTCGTCAGGCTTTGTGTGCAGAAGCGTGAGGTTCTTTGATAGCCTGGAGAAAGGCTGTGTGTGGAGGCCTTTATTATCAGAATGACACACATTTATCTGCTGTGAGTCACCGGCTTCAAGCGGCCGTCTGTAAATACAGCACAGATACAGTAATTAGAGCCGGTTAGCTGCTCGTAGGGACTTGCTCCAGTTGGCAGGAGGGGTTTACAGCACATACAGTTGAAGTCAGAATTATTCGGCCCACATTGAATTTTTTTTTCTTTTTTAAATATTTCCCAAATTATGTTTAACAGAGCAAGGAAATTTTCACAGTATGTCTGATAATATTTTTTCTTCTGGAGAAAGTCTTATTTGTTTTATTTCGGCTAGAATAAAAGCAGTTTTTTTAATTTTTTAAACACCATTTTAAGGACAAAATTATTAGCCCCTTTAAGCTGTATTTTTTTGCGACTCTCTACAGAACAAACCATCATTATACAATAACTTGCCTAATTACCCTAACCTGCCTAGTTAACCTAATTAACCTAGTTAAGCTTTTAAATGTCACTTTAAGCTGTATAGAAGTGTCTTGAAGAATATCTAGTCTAATATTATTTACTGTCATCATGACAAAGATAAAATAAATCAGTTATTAGAGATGAGTTATTAAAACTATTATGATTAGAAATGTGTTGAAGAAATCTGCTCTCTGTTAAACAGAAATTGTGGAAAGAAATAAACAGGCGGGCGGGATGTTTGGATGACATCAGAATTGTACATTTATGTTCCCGGTATTCTTCATATAGGATATATTGGTTTGATATTCGGTTTATTTTACTGTCAATCTATGGTTATGTAGATAATATTGTTACAATTTCTCTTAAAACATTAATATTGTCTTTACAGGATTTGGTGTTTTGTTTTTTTAAATAAATATTTCTTAAGTTATAATTATTATTATATATTTTTGTTGTTGTTGTTATACATTTTTTAAAATATTAAAATTAGTGGTGGGCCGTTATCGGCGTTAACGTGCTGCGTTAACGCGAGACTTATTGCGCGATAAAAAAAATATCGCCGTTAATCTATTCTCAAAGTTGGGTTGGGAGCTGGGTCTATTTTACGCAAACTATGGCGATTTTCACCTTGATATATTAGCGCGGATGTATACCTGACCGGTGAGCCATCTGCCCTTCTGTATCAAATCAGCAGGATGCCTGACTCTAACTGCAGTTGAGCAGTTTCACTTTAACTCACGAACATTTCATTCATTCCTTCATGACAAACTGGGGTATTAGACGCAAATACGGAGTAAGGACTGGTGAGAGAGTTACGGAATTTAATAACGCACGCCAAATGGTAAGAAAAAAAACATCCGCATTTCGCGATGTGTGTGTTTGTGTGTGTGTGCGGTCCTTTAATGACAGCCGCGTTTGGATGTTGTAGGAAAATATGGCGAAATTTCCTAAAGACCGTGGTGTTTACTTCAATAATGCCACTAATATCTGCAAACTTCTTAATTCCTTTTCTGTTTAGTTCAGTTAAGACTTTTTTCAGATTAAGGTAATCAGAAATCGCAGTTTGGAGCTTATGTAGGCCTACAGTTCAACATTCATGTTTAACTGAATAAACAGTGAGTAAACACAAGTACATCTTATTGAACATCATTTATTTTCATCACCAATTATTAGTAGAACAGTTCCTCAAGCAGTTTGTGATGCATTTTGGAAACAGGAGATGATCCCTTGGTCTAATGTGACACCCGGCTTGAGAAACCCGTTCTCAAAGACATGTTATTTGGGTAGCACACATATTCTGAATGTTTTTGGCAGAATTCAAATGAGTCATTTTAATCTAGATTAAAAAAATTAATCTGCCCACCTATAATTAAAATACATTTTATATATTATGTAAAATAATATATCATTAATGAAATAATTTATATTAATATTTGATACTTTTAAAAATATATAAGTGTGTGAGTCTGTTTGTGTGTGTGTGTGTACTGTACGTGTTTTTGTGACATATCAGGACACAAATCTGTATAATGACATAAGTGTGACACAGGTATTACAAACAGGAGGTGAAATACGAGGATATTGGTGACGTCCTCACTTCTCAAAAAGCTTTTCAATCACATGAATGAGTTTTTTCAGAGAGTAAAGCTGTACACTGTCTGCTGTGAAGGTTGGGTTTAGGGGTATAGGGTGGGGTGAGGGCAATATAATATACGGTTTGAACAGTATAAAATGAATGGAAACCTATGTCATGTACATACTTTTCACGAAAAGAAACGTGTGTGTGTGTGTGTGAGTAACCTTGAGTGTAAGAGTCAGTCTTGTCTTTCTTACAAGGTTAAATGTGCAGACAAATGACTGTCTGAGAGAGAATCTACATTCTCTAGAACACCAGCAGGGAAACACACTCGCAGTCACACACACACAACTCAAGTAGTTGTGTTTAGAGTTTGATTTAGCATTAAGTAATTTTATTAGTCATTTTGCATGTATTTAAACACTAAAAAACAGTTCTAATGTGTGTGATATCTTTGTTTAATAATAATGATATTATTATAAAATTATAAAACCTTGTTGTTATTATTTTATTGTAAAATGATTTACAATCTAATTTTAAATTGAAATAAATGATGAAATCAAAGAATTATTTGATTATTATAATTGTGATAATGTTGTACATTTTGTACAATTAATGTCATGGAGGACATATGGTCAGTGGACATTTTAATATTATTTATTTATCCATTACGTGTCTTCAGTTCAATGCCATAAACACATAATTCTCCATGATATTTTACCATATCTCTTTAAACATCCCTGAGGTGAGATGACTGTTATGAGCTGTTTGTAGGTGTTACAGTCTATATCAGATTTGATCTGGTTATTATAGATTATTAATGCAGTGCATTTGACGGTGAATTGAAAAATTGTCATCAGCGTGTGTTGTCCAGGGTTATGATTATTATGTCCAGGAGATTCAGAAAGCAGATACACCTGCAGCAGATGTCAGATTCACTTTCTGCTCCTGATGGAGTCTTGAGCTCTGTGTGTTTTGATTGATGTGAGATGTGGAAAGACTCATCTTGATGACAGATGTCAGAAAATCAAAGCATTGCAGGGGAGAATGGGCTGTTTTACATTTTGTTTTCATGTAAACCTGAAGGCGTTTGTTGAACACGTAGAGCTGAGCTCACTGGGGAATTGTTCTCTTAATTTATAACATTATTTATTGTTTATATAGACTCTAAAACCAAGCATTGGGTTAGTTTTTAAAATTAAAGGACCAAATTTAACCCAAAGTTTGAATTTGTCCATATTTTACCCAATATGGGTTGAAATAACATTTTTTTGTTACTTTTAAATGTCACATATACAGTTGAAGTCAGAATTATTAGCCCTCCTTTAATTTTTTTTCTCTCTTTTGAATATTTCCCAAATGATGTTTAACAGAACAAGGACATTTTCACAGTATGTCTGATAATATTTGTTCTTCCGGAGAAAGTCTTATTTGTTTTATTTCGACTAAAATAAAAGCAGCTTTTAATTTTTTAACACCATTTTAGAGGCAAAATTATTAGTCCATTTAGGTTAATTTTTTTTTTTTGATAGTCTACAGAACAAACCATCATTATACAGTAACTTGCCTAATTACCCTAACCTGCCTAGTTAACCTAATTAACCTAGTTAAGCCTTTAAATGTCACTTTAAGCTGTATAGAAGTGTCTTGAAGAATATCTAGTCAAATATTAATTAAAAAAAGATAAAATATAAAATAAAAATAAAATAAAAGGCAAAGATAAAATAAATCAGTTATTAGAGATGAGTTATTAAAACTATTATGATTAGAAATGTGTTGAAAAAATCATCTCTCCATTAAACAGAAATTGGGGAAAAAATAAACAGTGGGGCTAATAAATCTGACTTCAACTGTATATTTTATAACTTGTTCTTTTATTTTCCATAGACATTTTTCCTGATTAAATTAAGTGTTTTTTTTAGACCGTGTAGAATGAAATTATTAAAGTCACTTTTTAAACCGGTAACCATTGACTTCCATAGTATTTGTTTTTCCTTACTATAGACTATAGTCAATGGTTACACATTTTTAGCATTCTTCAAAATGTCTTCTTTTGTGTTTAATCTAAGAAGAAAAAATGTGTAAAGGTTTTAAATGAATAAAGGGAGAGTAAAGGTTGACAGAATTGTCAGTTTTGTGTGAACTGTCCCTTTAAGTCATATTATATTAAACTGACTTAAAACGGCTCATATCACTTAAAAAAATAAGTTGAAACACGGTTAACTTGTTTTAGGTATATATATATATATATATATATACACATATATATACACATATATATACAGTTGAAGCCAGAATTATTAGCCCCCCCAGAATTTTTGGCCCCTTGTTTATTTTTTTCCCCCAATTTCTGTTTAACAGAGAGCAGATTTTTCTCAACACATTTCTATTCATAATAGTTTTAATAACTCATCTCTAATCACTGATTTATTTTCTCTTTGCCATGATGACAGTAAAGTGACATTTAAAGGCTTAACTAGGTTAATTAGGGTAACTAGGCAGGTTAGAGTAATTAGGCAAGTTATTGTATAATGATGGTTTGTTCTGTAGACTATTGAAAAAAGAAATAGCTTAAAGGGGCTAATAATATTGACCCTAAAATGGTTTTAAAAAAATTAAAAACTGCTTTTATTCTGGTCGAAATAAAACAAATAAGACTTTCTCGAGAAGAAAAAATATTATCAGACATACTGTGAAAATAATATATATTATGTTATGTTATGTTAAATAATTCCTCAACATAAAATTATGTTATGTCTTTTGTGCTCATTTAATTTTTATTTTTACCTTGTGAAGTTTTTTTAGTTAACATAAAAACATATGTTGTCATGATTTATTAAATCATGTAATTTTTTACAGTGTGTGTTTATGAGAGTAAATTCACCAGAGCGCTGCATCTGTAGCTTTGCTTTTATGCTTTACTCATTTTTTGTTGTGGTGAGTGAATGAGCGGGGTGGAGATGTGCTGATGTACTGTTACCGTCGATTACCAGGTCCACCCCTTACCCCCCCCCCCACCCACCCCCCCCCACCCCTTCCCACTTTCATTCACTGTTTCTATTTCTCACTCTCTCTGTAATTCTATATAGCTCACTCTCTCATGCTCTCTCTCTCTCCCTTTCATTCTCTCTCTCTCTCTCTCTCTCTCTCTCTCTCTCTCTCTCTCTCTCTCTCTCTCTCTCTCAATCAATTCAATTCAAACTTGCTTTATTGGCATAGCAACTATTACATATGTATTGCTATAACATTTATTGTACACATGTATTGACATAATAGTGTTGCTTTAAAAATGACTAATAATATAATAAATCAATAATAATAAATAAACCAGAATATTTAACAATCAACATTTTATGATCCATTCATAACTACGCTGTTAACAATGTCCTGTAGAATCTACAGTAACTTACTGTAAATCAATTACAGCAAAAATACAGTATTTACATTCACTGCACCATTTATCTCGCTGTATATAGATTTACAGTATTGTATGTATATCTTTACTGTAACATATACAGTAGTTTATAAAATACGGTAACGGTACAGTAAAATACAGTTGATATTACAGTTAAATACTGTGTAATTTACAAGAACTCATTAACAGTGAACACTCTAAAACCAATAGTGAGTCAAATATGGATAAAACCAAGCACTGGGTTCATTTTTGCAATTAAAAGACCAAATTTTGAGTTTGTCCATATTGTAATCACTTATGGACTTTAAATGTTACATACTTTGCATTTATTTTATAACTTGTTCTTTTGATTTTTAAATAGACATTTTTCATGATTTCGATAAATTATTAAAGTCAATTGTTAAACCTGTAACCATTGACTTCCATACACTCTAAGAAATGCTGGGTTATTTAAACCCAAATCATGTAAAATATGAACTAACCCAAACATTGGGTTGAATTTGGTCCATTTGGAATTTGGTTATAAAAAAAAACAACCCAGCAGTTGGTTTAGTTGGTATTACACCCAGAATTGGGTTGAAATAACCCAGCATTTTTTAGAGTCTATTGGTTTTTTCCTACTATGGAAGTCAATGGTTTCTCTCTCTTTCGTTCACTGCCCCTCTCTCTCTCTCTCTCTCTCTCTCTCTCTCTCTCTCTCTCTCTCTCATTTTATGTATATCTCACTCTCTCAGTCTCTCTCTCATTCATTCACTGTCTCTCTCTCTCTCTCTCTCCCTCCCCCTCTCTCCTCTTCTCATCTTTTCTCTCTCTCTCTCTCTCTCTCTCTCTCTCTCTCCCCGAGTGCGAGACAAAGCCCCTCCACCCTCAGTCTCTTCTGCACGCGCTCAGACTGCGAACGCCGGATCCGCTTCTCCTTCACTTCTACTATGCCTGCACGCCGGACCGCTGGCTTTAAACGACTGCGTGTGTGAGTGTGTGTGAGCAAGTGTGTGTTTTACGGATATTACAAAGCGCTCGCGGTGGAATACGACTGTCTGTCTTTAATGGAAGGATTGTACCACGGTAAGAGCTTTTCCTGCTGCTGTGTGCCGGCCACATCTGAACGTGCGCGTATGTGTGTGTGTGTGTGTTTGCAGTAGTGGCTGACGGGGAGAGTGAGAGAGAGAGGCTCTCGTTTCAACACGCTGTAATGAATCCTGCTCGTGTCTGAATGGGGAAAATGTAATTGATAAAGATTTAGGCTTGAAGCTGAATGAAAACACTGCATGTTTTCAAATATCTCCACTTAAATTGATTTGAGATTGAACTGATCTGCTGAATAGTGAGCTTTTTTAATCAATAGAAGGATGAAATCAAGCGCACAATAATGATGTTGATAGGCAGAAAATGATGGTTTGTTTGTAAATGTAACACTATAATATCTGATAATGACAGGTTAGGGGAAATATAATGAGTATGTAGGTCAAACTAATGATTTTCTCACATTAATTTCTCTAATGAACAGGATTTAGACACTGAATGACTCTCCTGGGGTGGTGAATGTCATAGTGTTAAAGCTTAGATGTTCATTTGGGTTTATTTTAGTGCTGACTAGAAATGTTAGGTAAAATAAAGTCATTTGTTGGGATTTTAAGCCTATATTACTCTTTTAAAATCACATACTTTTTATTCATTTGTACAAATATTTTTCAATACCATGAAATTATTATTATTATTATTATTATTATTATATGAATATCAAGATTAAATGGACTGACTTTGAAAGAGTTGACTCGGTGCGATAGACTGTACACTACCTGACTAAAGTCTTGTCTGGATCTCAGTTGTAAGAGCAACACATAATAACTTGACTTCTAGTTGATCATTTGGGAAAGTGTCAGAAGGTGGATTTTCCAGATGAATCATCTGTTGATCTGCATCCCAATCATCACCAATACTGCAGAAGACCTGCTGGAACCAGCATGGAGCCAAGATTCTCACAGTCAAGTTTGGTGAAGGAGAAATCATGGTTTGGGGTTCCATTCAGTATGGGGGCGTGCGAGAGATCTGCAGAGTGGATGATCAACATCAACAGCCTGAGGTATCAAGACATTTGTGCTGCCCATTACATTACAAACCACAGGAGAGGGACAATTCTCCAGCAGGATAGCGCTCCTTCTCATACTTCAGCCTCCACATCAAAGCTCCTGAAAGCAAAGAAGGTCAAGGTGCTCCAGGATTGGCCAGCCCAGTCACCAGACATAAACATTATTGAGCATGAAGGAGGAGGCGTTGAAGATGAATCCCAAGAATCTTGATGAACTCTGCGAGTCCTGCAGAAACGCTTTCTTTGGCATTCCAGATGACTTTATTAATCAGTGATTTGAGTCAGAGATGTATGATGCAGTCCTCCAAGCTCATGATGGAGTCAGACACAATATTCATTCTGTTTCCACTGCAGCATGACTTTATATTCTATACTGGACATTATTTCTGTTCAGTGATGAGACTTTTGTCTAAGCAGAGTCAGAGCTTACTGTCCTAATGAAATCATTCAAAATCAAGACATGATCATATTTTATTGTGCTCAAATAAGCGTCATCTACAGGCCTTTGCCTTTCATATAAGCCACTTATGATACCAAATCATCAACTAGAAGTCAAGTTTCTAAAACTTGGATAGGCCACAAGACTTTTGTCAGGTATAATGTTTAATATTTGATTAACTACTCCATTTATAAACTGAAACAGCACATAGTAAATATTGTAAGAGTTGTTAGAATGATTATATTTAAAACTCTGCTCATGCAGTGGTTAAAAAATCTCTATTTGCTTGGTGTTGAGCTGAGAAACACACAGCAGCAGTTTACAGTATGAGTGCAGCAGTTTAGAAATGCTTCCCAGAGTAGATTATTGACCAATAATTGCATTTGTTTATGACTGAAAGCTGATTTTGTTGCTGATATCTTAAATAAGTGTTATAAAATATTCCTAATTTGTTTGCCTACATTTAATGTAGACTAAAAATAACACTGATTAATAATTACAACAAAATGAATACCTTTTTATCCTTAAAAAGAAAAAAGACCTACGATGATTTGCCAAAATTGGCATTATTAAGGGGGTCGCACACCGGATGCGACGTGCCGAGTCGCACCATGCAGCGCTATGCATTTTAGAATTCTAACCACAGATTTCTATCAGGGTATGCACACCAGCGGCGCATGTCGGCGGCTGTCCGAGGCGCCCAGCTTCGACTCGGGACACTGTTCATATTTCTGCCGCGCCACAGAGCACCATCTGAATAATTGTGCGATAATTCCAACTGTCATGTGCACGCCGTGTCGTGGTGCTGAGTGGCACTTCTGGTGTGTGATGCCCTTTAAACATTACAAAATTTGATTGTTTGACAATACTGATGCAAATTTTTAAATTTCTCATGTTACTTGTTTTTTGTTTCTGTAAACTTAATATTTAGAGCAGGGGTGCCCAAACTTTTTCTTATAAAGGGCCAAAGACCAAATTTACCACGGGTAATTTCCTAATTTATTTGCTAATATTTAAAAATAGCTAGAAAACATTGTTTTAAAACATAGTAATTAATGATGCAGTATCATTTTTAACGTTTTCTAATGAATAGAGTTCAATGCTGAAAACACTAGTCGAGCTGCTCCTGCCTTAGCCTTGATTTGCTCGCTGATGTCTTGTTCATTGTCCTCTATCTGTCAAGTGGTAGTATTTACATTTTAAAAGTCTGATTCATGGTGGCACAGTGGGTAGCACGATCACCTCACAGCAAGAAGGTCACTAGTTCGAGTCCCGGCTGGGTCAGTTGTCATTTCTGTGTGGAGTTTGCATGTTCTCCCCGTGTTGGTGTGGGTTTCCTCCGAGTGCTCCGGTTTCCCCCACAGTCCAAACACATGCGCTATAGGGGAATCGAGGAACTAAATTGGTCATAGTGTATGAGTGTGAATGAATGCAAGAGTGTATGGGTGTTTCCCAGTACTGGGTTGCAGCTGGAAGGGCGTCCGCTGTGTAAAACATATGATGGATAAGTTAGTGGTTCATTCCGCTGTGGCGACTCCTGATTAATAAAGGGACTAAGCCAAAAAGAAAATGAATGAATGAAAGTCTGACTCGTGGTGGCACAGTGGGTAGCACGATCGCTTCACAGCAAGAAGGTTGCTGGTTCGAGCCCCAGCCGGGTCAGTTGGCATTTCTGTGTGAAGTTTGCATGTTCTCCCGGTGTTGGTGTGGGTTTCCTCCGGATGCACTATAGGGGAATTGAATAAGCTAAATTGACTGTAGTGTATGAGTGTGAATGCAAGAGTGTATGGGTGTTTCCCAGTACTGGGTTGCAGCTGGAAGGGCATCCGCTGCGTAAAACATAAGCTGGATAAGTTGGCTGTTTATTCCGCTGTGTCTCTTTTCAGATAGGATGGTGGG
This sequence comes from Danio kyathit, assembly GCA_903798195.1. NCBI lineage: Eukaryota > Metazoa > Chordata > Actinopteri > Cypriniformes > Danionidae > Danio > Danio kyathit. The sequence continues at coordinate 2,671,892 of LR812537.1, forward strand.
CCAAACCAAAGGTTACCAAGGGCCAACTCTGGCCCGCGGTCTCTACTTTGGGCACCTCTGATTTAGAGGAACTGAAATACTTGTGCCAATATATGTACCAATCAGACTGGGTTCCATCAGTGAGGAATAACATAAGATAACGTTTACATTATCAGGCTATTTAACATTGCTTTGGCTTATTTTGCAGTCTTTACAGTGTCAGTGTGTGTGATTCAGTCAGTGCTGCGCTGTGATTGGACCGTATGAACGCTCATGTCGGATCTGCTCTGTAAGCTGAATGTAGGTCGAGCACATGGATGCAGATGAATGTGTGTTTCTGGAGGATGATGACTGAAGGAGTCTATTGTCAGTGCATGTGCTGCTGTCATATTAAGGTCAAATGCAGATTGACATCAGTGTGTGTCTGTGTGTGTGTGTGTGTGTGACTGTCACTTCTGCTCTTATTGTGTTCATGTGTGTTTGAACATGCGCTGAACTCCGTGACCCTGTTATTCGGATTACTTTTGACTGATTGCTTTCCTGCACTTGGAAGCGTGCCGTGTGTGCGCGTGTGTATGTGTGTGTGGTCACGAATGCTGGCCCGAGTGTGTTTGGCAGGTGTTTCAGCCTGTAGGGTGTGTGTGTGTGTGCGTGTGTGTTTTGCCCCAGGCTCTTGAAAGCAGTGTGTTCCTCTCACTGCTCATAGTGGACACACAATGACTGTGGGATTCAGAGAGGAAGGAGGTGTGTGTGTGCATGTGTGTGTGCATGAGTGTGTGGGCGCATGCTCGTTTGTTTCTGAGTGTGTATGTACAGTTGTGTGTTTGTGCACGCCTGAGTGTCTGCGCATGTGTGTACGCTCATGTGTGCTCGTGAGTGTGTGTGTGTGCGTGTGTGTGTGCATGCTCATTTGTGTGTTTATGCATGCTTGTGTGTTTGCACATCAGAGTGTGAGTGTGCGCATTGTGTGTCTGTGTGTGCGCATTCATATTTGTGTGTATGCGCACATGTGCCCCTGTGTGTGTGTGTGTGTGTGTGTGTGTGTGTGTGTGTGTGTGCACTTGTTTGTAGTTTTGTGTATGTGAGTGTGTGTGTGCACATGAGTTTGTGCATTCTTATTCGTGTGTATGCGCACATGTGCCCCTATGTGTATGTGTGTGGTTGTGTGTGCGCACTTGTGTGTGCGCTCGTATGTATATGCATGAGTGTGTGAATGCACATGTGAGTGAGTGTGTGTGTGTGTGTGTGTGTGTGTGTGTGCGCATGCATGCTCATTTATGTGTGTATGCATGCTTGTGTGTGTGTGCGTGTGCGCATGCATGCTCATTTATGTGAGTATGCATGCTTGTGTGTGTGTGTGTATGTGTGTGTGTGTGTGTGCATTCTCATTTGTGTGTATGTACCCCTGTGTGTGTGTGTGTGTGTGTGTGTGTGTGTGTGTGTGTGTGTGTGTGTGCGCATGTTTGCAGTTGTGTGTGTGATTGTGTGCATTTTCGAGTATGCGCATGTGCACTTGTGTGCGCTCATATGTACATGCGTGAGTGTGTGTATGCGTGTGAGTGAGTGAGTGAGTGAGTGAGTGAGTGAGTGAGTGTATGTGTGAGTGTGTGTGTGTGTGTGTGTGTGTGTGTGTGTGTGTGTGTGTGTGTGTGTGTGTGTGTGTGTGTGTGTGTGTGTGTGTGTGTGTGTGTGTGTGTGTGTGTGTGTGTGTGTGTGTGTGTGCGCGCGCACATGCATGCTCATTTGTGTGTGTGTGCGTGCATGCTCATTTGTGTATGCACGCTTGTGTGTGTTCTGTGTTCACAAATGTGTGTGTGCTTCTCTATGTGTGTGCATGTGTGTGTCCATAAGTGTTTGCACTGTGCGCTCATATGTATATGCATGAGTGTGTGTATGCACATGTAAGTGAGTGTGTGTGTGTGTGCGTGTGCGCATGCATGCTCATTTATGTGTGTATGCATGCTTGTGTGTTTGTGTGTGTGTGTGTGTGTGTGTGTGTCTGTGCATTCTCATTTGTGTGTGTGTGTGTGTGTGTGTGTGTGTGTGTGTGTGTGTGTGTGTGTGTGTGTGTGTGTGTGTGTGCACATGTTTGCAGTTGTGTGTGCGTGAGTGTGTGCATTTTCGTTTGTGTGTATGCGCACGTGCACTTGTGTGTGCTCATGTATATGCGTGAGTGTTTGTATGCGTGTGAGTGAGTGAGTGAGTGAGTGTGTGTGTGTTTGTGTGTGTGTGTGTGCATGCGCGGGCACATGCATGCTCTTATTTGTATGTGTGTGTGTGCGCGTGCATGCTCATTTGTGCATGCACGCTTGTGTGTGTTCTGTGTTCACAAATGTGTTTGTGCTTCTCTATGTGTGTGCATGTGTGTGTCCATAAGTGTTTGCACTGTTGTGTGTGTGTGTGTGTGTGTGTGTGTGTGTACATGACTGAGCGTGTGTGCATTCTCATTTATGTGTGTGTGTGTGTATGTGTGTGTATGTGTGTGCACGCTCATGTACTGTATGTGTGCTTATATGTATATGCATGAGTGTGTGCGTGCATGTGAGTGAGAGAGAATGTGTGTGCACGTCTGTTTGCGTGCATGTGAGTGTGTATGCAGATGTGTGTGTGTGTGTTAAACTGTCCTCCATCATTTGTGAGCTGCAGTTGTATTGAGTTGACTGATGATAGCTGTGAGATGCAGCTATTATCATCATCTCTCTCTCCTCTGTTGTCTTGATCGGCTGCTATTGAAGTCAGGATCAATACGTCTCTTCTGTTGTTGTTTAAATCAATACTCCTGCTATCATCTTACATTGTTTAAGCTCTGCTCTTAAACCCAGTGAGCCTCCTAAATGGAGAGCATTATTAACCAGCATCATCACTGATCTGTTGTGGACATGAAGGCCGTTCTGAAAGATCTCACAGGACACTCATTTAACACACATTTTTACTAACGCAGAGTTGGACATGTCAGTTTTAGAGAACGAATCCAGTGGGATAAATAGGGTGAACATTGTACACTCAAACTGTTACTGTTACTTCAAACAAATTCGTTCATTTTCTATTCGGCTTAGTCCTTTTATTAACCTGGGGTCACCACAGCGGAATGAACCGCCAACTTATCCAGCATATGTTTTACGCAGCATCACTGGGAAACATCCATACACACACATACACTACGGACAATTTAGCCTACCCAATTCCCCTATAGCGCATGTGTTTGGACTGTGGGGGAAACCGGAGCACCCTGGGGAAACCCACGCCAACACGGGGAGAACATGCAAACTCCACACAGAAACGCCAACTGACCCAGCCGAGGCTCGAACCAGCGCCCTTCTTGCTGTGAGGCGAACTGCGCCACCGTGCAGCCACTTCAAACAAATGCTAAAAAATAATAATTTCAGAGCTTTTATTGATGTAATATGTTCCATTTAAATATACATATGATTATTTATCCGCATGTGAGACTTAATTATGGGATATTGTTTACTCAAAGAAAATATTTTATGCTATGTTTAAATGATATTTACTTTTTTATATCTTTTTTTTTTTTATATATTTTCTTTTTAATTATATTTTATTTAATTTTATATTTAATTTTTTTAAATTATATTCTATTTTATATATTTTATTTTTATTATATTTTATTTTTATTTTATTTTAAATAAATTTTTTATATTTTATTTTTTATTGTATTTTATTTTATTTTATATTTCATTTAAATTAACATTTTATTTTTTATTTTATATTGTATTTAATTTTTATTATATTTAATTTAATTTTATATTTTATTACATTTTTTTATTATATTTTATTTTGTTTATATTTTTATATTTTATGTTATTCTTTATTATATTTTATTTTGATTTATTTTAAAATAAAAATTTTTATAATATTTTATTTTTAATTAAATTAAATTTTATATTTTATTTCATTTTATATTTTATTTTATTTTTTATTTTATTTTATATTATATTTAATTTATTTTATTTTATTTTATTTTAATTTACTTTAAAAATGTATACATTTTTTGTTTTTATTTATTTATTTATTTTTATTTTATTTTACTGCACAATTTGTTTGTGTTACTTGCCTTTGCAAACACACATATATAGACTGCCTCAAATGCTGATAGCTTTTACATTCTTAAGAATAGGATTAGTGTCCTCAGTATTAATTATTATTAATAACAGTAGTCAAAACCAATTCTAGTCTTAGGTCAATTTTAATAACCTTTTTGGATCCAAATGTTGACTTCTGTATTCTCTCCCCGTTTAGTTTTTTATTTTATATTTAATTAAATTATTTTTTATTTTGTATTTAATTAAATTATTTTTAATTTTGTATTTTATTTATTTTATATTTTATTATATTTTATTAATTATAGTAGCCAACACCAATTCTAGTTTTAGGACTGTTTATTTATTTATTTATTTATTTAATATCTTAAAATATATATGTTAATTTCTTGATTTTTTGGTTTTGTTTTGTTTTTTTGGTGCTTGACTATGCAAACACATTTCCACCATAATTTGTTAATAATAATTAATAGTCAACATTTGACTGAAGATCAGTCCTAGTCTTAGGATAATTTGACTGATGCAAATGTCGACTACCGTATTCTCTCCCAATTTATTTAGTTTCCCATTTCCCAAATAATCCTGCAGTGTGTGAGACGTTTCTGTCTCCCTGACCTTGGATCAGTGGTGCTGCATCAGCAAGCATCTGCATGCTCTCCGTCACGCTGAGCATTCTGGGAAAGCAGCAACCCCCTCTGGTGCCACAGTGCATCATGGGAAGCAGGAGCAGAGCTTGTTTGATGTGTGATCCTCAGAGCCCTTCGCTGATATCATCTCAGATATGTGTGTGCTTTCTGGACAGATACAGAAACCCTTTGAAGAGTCGTCTTCAAAGCTGAAAACACACGTCCATCTTCTGATGAGCTGATCTGAATACCAGAAAGATACAGTGATTGAGAGAGAAACGGGCAGGAGATGAAGCCAGTATTCATTATATGTAAGATACACATCCTGAGAAGAGCGTGAAGATTGTCAAAACACCCCATTAGTCTCAGGCCCCGTTTCCGCTAATACGTTTTAGTTTTAAAATGCATAAGTTTTGCTACGGTTACGTCTTCTGTCCACACTACCCTGGAGTTTTCCAGCCCTGAAGAGGCTGTTTTGGTTGTGGATGGCTGAAAACGGAGACATCTGAAACCAGAGGTGTGGCTGCAGACATTCGCAGTCGCAATCGCAATCGCAATCTGATTGGGGCTTTTTCTCAATATTAAGTGCACAAAGTTCAGTCCTGCATTCAAGCTTATTAAATATCATGTTTAACAACTATAGTGAGATGAGATCCAGCGGTAGGTCCTCGATGAACTGTCCAACGTGTGCTGCTCTCACCTGGGGAGGTGTGCTTAAAGCTGCCTGGAGCTCTGATGCTGCATACACCGCAGCACATGCCAGAGTAGTGTTGTCACGATACTGGAATTCGGTACCAATCGATTAGAGGTGTGAACCTACAATGGTCTCACGGTTTGGTTTGGTTACGATTATCATGCCATCGATTCGGTTCAATTCAATATTTCTGTGCATCACGGTGCATTGGCGATGCTTTCCATACACAGTTTTATATTTTACTATACAGGCGCTGTTCACCGATGAGTGACACTGATAAACGGCAGCGGCGCAGTGTTGCCAGATTGGGCGGTTTTGGATAGGCATTTCGGCGAGTTTTGGATCATTTTTGGGCTGGAATCAGTCAGCTACATCTGGCAACACTGCAGCGTCGATCACAGCTGATCCATGATAGACGCAGTGGAGAAAACTCACGCGCTCGTGTCTGTATCCAGAAGTATCGCTGTAACAGCCGAGGCAAAGTCACGCCAGCCGATCAAATGGGCCACAGTGAGAGAGAGAGAGAGATGGAGTTTACTTTCCTTCTCTCAATCGCAGTGAAGGGGCTTCTACTGTAAGTGTCAGTGAAAGACTGTCCAGCAAACACAGACACAGTGAAATTGTGCACAGTTTCTGCGTTTTTAAGTAGTTGGAGCGTTGTAAATACTCGCGTTGCCTCCCTCGCTATAGTAAGCTACAGCGACATAGCGCATATGAGATAAATGACATCAGTACACAATAACCGGCTATGATCTA
>LR812537.1:2678507-2828507 GCA_903798195.1 Danio kyathit
CGCTCTGTCCATCAGTCAAACACTCATTCAGACTTAATCTGATTGACTCTCGTGTGACTGACAGGGTTAACCGTCTCAATGACTACGCGTGCGTGCGTGCGTGCGTGCGTGCGTGTGTGTGTGCGTGCGTGTGTGTGTGTGTGTGTGTGTGTGTGTGTGTGTGTGTGTGTATGCGCATCTTAAGTGCTTTAATGTGTCTGTTCATTCAAAGAATCACAAAGTAAGAAAATTAAATTTGCAAATGAAAAATATAGCAATTAATTATAATTGGTTTATTAAATTTACCTGCTTCAGCTCCTGGTTAAATTAATTGTAAGTCAAGATTTGATCAGTCAGTGTTGATTCTTCCTGCTGCCGCTCATTTCATCAAACAGATCAAATAATCCTGCAGCAAACATATTTATTATGGTTGTTCTATTCTTTAATTCTGAATTCAGTCATGTTTTGGTTTGTAATTTTAGATTATAGATTTAGATTATAATTATTAGTAAATAGTAAGGTTGTTCAATATATGTATTATTACCGCAATAACAGTATATGCAATATCCATATATAAGAGGTGTGATAAATTACATGTTTTTTAATGTGACAAGCATTTGTTTGTGCATGCATAGGTTGTTCATCCAAATTTGACCAATCAGATGGGGCCTTTAGCCCCACCTCCTTAGTAGTGGCCCAAACGTAAACCTAGATCTGAAAATAAATACTAATAAATTATACTAATATATACTTAATATGGTAAATAGGTTTTCAGTCACTGAATTAAAATCTAAATGTTTGCACTTTGACAGTTTTTTAATATTTAGAATTAGATTTAATTAGGTCATAAAAATATATATTACCAGTTTATTTTAGTGTGATCATTACATAAATAAAGGATGATTTAAAAATAGCTAGTAATTATAGAATTTATTTGAAATAAACATCATTATTGCTGTATATTTTTGTTCTATTTTGCTTAATTTTCATCACTGTTCACCGGTCATTTGATAGTTTTACCATTTTATTATTATCGTATTTAATATGAAGTGTTGTTAATTTTATATATATATATATATACAGTTACTTTTCTTTTTTAAATATTTCCCAAATGATGTTTAACAGAGCAAGGACATTTTCACAGTAATAATGATAATGTTTTTTCTTCTGGAGAAAGTCTTATTTGTTTTATTTTGGCTAGAATAAAAGCAGTTTTAAATTTTTTAAACACCATTTTAAGGTCAATATTATTAGCCCCTTTAAGCTAAATTTTTTTTCGATAGTCTACAGAACAAACCATCATTATACAATAACTTGCCTAATTACCCTAACCTGCCTAGTTACCCTAATTAACCTAGTTAAGCCTTTAAATGTCACTTTAAGCTGTATAGAAGTGTCTTAAAAAAAATCTAGTAAAATATTATTTACTGTCATCATGACAAAGATAAAATAAATCAGTGATTAGAGATGAGTTATTAAAACTATTAGGATTAGAAATGTGTTGAAAAAATCTTTTCTCCGTTAAAAAAAATAAACAGGGAGGCTAATAATTCAGGGGGTTTAATAATTCTGATTGCAACTGTATATATATGAAGCAATTATGAAATCTTTTTTAATTGAACTCAATAACTTAAATTATACTAAATAATAAAACAAGGCAATAAAAGAACAACATTTTATCGACAGTAAACTTTTATTGACTGTGAAAGAGTCGAGAGGCGTCGTTTTACCAGCGTTGCCATGACAGCAGGTAGCGCTATTGTAAGCAGCAGGAGCAAGTGTACTACATGAAAAAATGTCCTGTCAGCGTGTTATTTGTGTAGACTTTGCTTTTCCGGTGAGCATGTGCGGTTCATCCATAGATGCGTGTACATGAACTTGGGATGCACGATATTGGAAAAAAAACGATATTGCAATATTTTGATATATATTGCGATCTGAATATAATTTCACAAGATGGCTTATGACTCTGGAAGAAATTTGTCATTTTAGATTGATTGGGATTATTTTGTAGGGGAAAATAATCCTTGTTGTATGGTTTTCTGTGGAATCTAACGGCGCAGAAATGCAATAGTCATTTGTAAAATAACACTGTATAGTCTTCATTGCATAAATAATTAAATGCAATTCATCTTTGTTAAAGCTTCAGGTGTAAATTCGCTTGAAATCTTGCACCGTCACAAGTCTTAAAAACACGTATAAATGAAAATCTTTCACTCTATTAGAGTTCAGCTTTGTGATGATACCACAAATCACATGTTCAGGTCTGCGGTTCCTGCTTAATTATAATTCCAACTTGACATTGCATATCCTGCAATGTGACTATTGCAGATTCGCACATTGTGATATCGATTCTGAAACTATATATTTTGCAGCCCTAGCATGAACAGAATATTCAATAAGCAGAATATAGAGCTTTGTGCTTTGGTCTTCACAGCAACAAACCACTCTTGTGTGGCACAAGCCATTGAAATGAACGGGTTTCATAGCGCAGTGCTTTCCACGTGCAGTGTGAAAGCCACTTCATACCGTACAGTGATTGTGTCCGAAGGGAGAATAAAATCAGCGCTTTGAACACTGCTGCAGCACATCATAGACATTTTTTCGGCTCATATTTGTCATATTTTGTGACTAGTATTAATATTTAGACAGAGAAACAGCATGTAGAATGACTGAGCATCATTTATTATTGATTGCATTTGAATTGAATTGAAGATGAACAGGCAGAATGAACAGAGGAACTATTGTTGCGCTTTTACTCTGAATGCCTCCAACACACACACACACACGCAGAGAGACACAGAGAGAGAGAGAGAGAGAGATGTCCTTGTCAAATCCAGTGACAGGTTATGCTTTAGTGCTGTCGTTGCAGGAGTTTGGGGATGCTGTAAACATTTCCCAGAAGACTGATGTAAACCTGTGACATGCAAAGCAGATCAGCTGACTGTTTGGAGGTTGTTGTTTGTGTGTGTGTGTGCACCAGCCAGACGTGCTTTAGTGAGATTAAACTAGTATCTGGAAAATATGGGCTGGAATATAAAGATAATCTGCGACCCCTGAAGAGCAGGTTATGCATAATGGCTGTTATTGCCATCAGATCAGATCAGATGCACTGCTCAGGCTTTAGGAGATGGCCTTTAATATGGTGTGTTTCTCTGTGTGGGTTTTCAGAGTGAGTTGGATGTCTAAAAACTGCTAAAGGGTTGTTTTTGAAGACTCATTCATTTATTTTCCTTAGTCTCTATTTTAGAGGTTGTCACAGTGGAATGAACCACCAACTATTCCAGCATATGTTTTCCAGTTATATGTTTCCAGCGGCAACCCAGTACTGGGAAACACCCATACACACTCATTCACACTCATACACTACGGCCAATTTAGTTCATCAATTCCTCTATAGTGCATGTGTTTGGACTGGGGGGGAAAACCGAAGCACCCACAGGAAACCCACACCAACACTGGGTGAACATGCAAACTCCACACAGAAACGCCAACTGACCCAGCCGGGACTCGAACCAGCGACCATCTTGCCGTGAGGCGACAGTGCTAACCATTGAGAAAGTACATGCTTTGTTTTGAAAAAAATTGCAGTATTGTTCATATCTTTCCCTACACCACTGTTTCTGTTCTCCTAATATGGTTTGTTGACTTCCTGTTTTTTGAAGCCCCTCCCTCTGAAGTACACAATAGGCTCTGATTGGTCAGCTTGGGTAGTGTGCTCTGATTTGCTCACTGCTTAGTCTGTGTTAAAGTCCATATGAACCGGAAGCTGTGACTAATTTTTTTTTTCATATTGTGATATGGAATATTAAATGAGAAAACAGTGGGCGTGGCTTGTTTGTTCTACTGCAAGCTGATTGGATGGAGTAAAGTAGGCGTTTCATTCATAAAAGGGTTTGAGGAGAGTTATTCCAACCTAACAGACTCCTCCTCTTCACCATTTCTGTTTGAACTGACAGGGGCGTGGTTAAGTATGTTAGCCACGCCCAATTCCCCGGACCGACCTAATCTGAGAATTTAACTACAAAAACAACAGGAACAAACAGGAAGTGTTTTTTCTCTTAATGACATGCACAGACAAATTGTTCACCACAAAACTATAAATGTGAGCTAACTAAATCAATATGGTTAGATTTGATTTCATGTGTACTGGTAGTTTAGAGCATATGGGCGGGGTTTATGTAAATTTTAGTGTTAGTGATATCACAAACCCAGGAAGCAGCTCATTGTACTAACTTCTATCCATTGGTTGCAGGACATAGAAAGGAAAATATATCTCTTTGAGCATTGTAGATGTTCATGTTCAAATAGCAACTAATTAAAGTTAATAAAGTGAAATCACAAACAAGGGCTGGTTTAACTAGATATGTTGAACTGTCATTGGTTTAGCCCTGATCACATCATTTAAATACATTTGCATGTAAACATTCAGTTTATAGAGAGCACTGGTGTGTTATGGAGAGTGTTTCAAATCACGTCCTAGTTAGGGTGCTGCTTTTTGGCAGCAAGGCTCTGTACTGGTCGTGAAGACTTTGTTCTGTATGAGCCGTTCAGATTTACTGTTTGTTGTGTCTTGGTGTAGGGGTGTGTCCTGTCTTAAGCCACGCCCCTGCACACCTGGATGCGGGTAAGGTTGTGGAAAATGATGAGGCATCAGTGGTGAACATGAGTCACATGTGGCCCAGACTGGAGGATGTGTGTGTGTGTGAGAGAGAGTATGTGTTTACATTATTTTATTCAATAAAAAACTAGGGATAATGTGAATAATCACTGTGTTTTGGCACATTTTTGCATGTATTTGAGCATGAAAGCACTCCCCTTAAGATGACTTTACATGTGTGTGTTCTGCTCGCCTCTGAGGCTGAGCACACACACACACACACAACAGCATGCACTCTCTTTCACACTTTTAAAAACATGAATGAATGGAATACACATCAGTAAATAAAGTAAGTAAGTAATGTGTATTTATATAGCGCATGTATTGTGTATGGCCATACACCTAAAGCGCTTCACAATCATGAGGGGAGTCTCTTCACACCACCACCAGTGTGTAGCATCCACTTGGATGATGCGACGGCAGCCACAGGACAACGGCGCCAGTGTTTCACCACACACCAGCTATTGGTGGAGTGGAGAGACAGTGATAGAGCCAATTCAGTGGATGGGCATGATTGGGAGGCCATGATGGGTAAGGGCTGATGGAGGGAGTTTGGCCAGGACACCGGGGTTACAGAAGTGATGTATTGACCCAAGAGAGTCAGGACCTCGGTTTTAACGTCTCATCTGAAAGACGGCGCTCACTGACAGTGTAGTGTCCCCTTCACTATACTGGGGCATTAGGACTCACACAGACCGCAGGTTGAGCTCCCGCTGCTGGGCTCACTAACACCACTTCCGGCAGCAACCTAGTTTTCCCATGTGGTCTCCCATCCAGGTACTGACCAGGCTCAGCCCTGCTTAGCTTCAGTGAGTAACCGCTCTTGCAGGGTGATATGGCCCGCATACTGCAAACGTCACAGTTTACAAAGGAACAAATGTGTACTGCTGGAAAGGGGGCGAGTTTATTGCTGATTAATGCGTATTCATAATCCTTTTGATTGCGCAGCCCTTTAATATAACCTTTAACCTGAGGTTACTCTTACTGTAAAAGATGTACAGTAGTTAAAAAGTTACTTTGAGATTTTAAAGTGCCTTTCTTCTCTCTGTGTATGTGTTAATTGTGTGTTTTGATGATTGAGGCAGACAGACTGTGGGGTGTTTGGATGATGTCACTGTCTGATGGTGTGTGTGTGTGTGTCATTCATGAATCTGAATGGCTCATTCACTGATCTTTGATGATCATATTTCAGCCACAAGAACAGACATGAGAAAGGAGCAGTGCTGAAGGGAAAGGGGGAATCTCATCACAGACATTCATTGCTGTAATGCGTCCAGATGTTCTGTGATTCTCAGTAGTGTCTCAGTGATGATTGTCATTAGTTTCAATACTGCAACACTGAAATAGGAGTCATCCTTTCCATGCATTTTCAGACTGTGTGTTGTTATTAATATCTTCTTGTTTACAATCTTCTTGCGTCACTTTGATAAACACTAGCCGTTTTTAAAAACGCCTTATAAATAAACTGTGACTTTTTTCACTAGAGACTTATTTATATTTTCACTATATATTTTCACTATATTTATATTTTCACTATATTTATATTTTCACTATATTTATTATTTTCACTTATATTTGCACTACATTTATATTTTCACTATATTTATATTTTCACTATATATTTTCACTATATTTATATTTTCACTATATTTTCACTATATTTATATTTTCACATATTTTTACTATATTTTCACTATATTTATATTTTCACATATTTTTACTATATTTTCACTATATTTATTATTTTCACTTATATTTTCACTACATTTATATTTTCACTATATTTATTATTTTCACTTATATTTTCACTATATATTTTCACTATATTTATATTTTCACTATATTTATATTTTCACATATTTTTACTATATTTTCACTATATTTATATTTTCACTATATTTATATTTTCACATATTTTTACTATATTTTCACTATATTTATATTTTCACATATTTTTACTATATTTTCACTATATTTATTATTTTCACTTATATTTTCACTACATTTATATTTTCACTATATTTATTATTTTCACTTATATTTTCACTATATATTTTCACTATATTTATATTTTCACTATATTTATATTTTCACATATTTTTACTATATTTTCACTATATTTATATTTTCACTTATATTTTCACTATATTTATATTTTCACTTATATTTTCACTATTTATATTTTTACTATATTTATATTTTCAAATTTTTATTTTATATTTTCACTATATTTTCACTATATTTATATTTTCACATATTTTTACTATATTTTCACTATATTTATATTTTAACTTATATTTTTTTACTTTATTTATATTTTCACCATATATTTTCACTATTTATATTTTACTTATATTTCACTATATTTATATTTTCACTATATTTATATTTTTACATATTTTCACTATATTTATATTTTCACATATTTTTACTATTTTTTCACTATATTTATATTTTCACTATATTTATATTTTAACTTATATTTTTTTACTATATTTATATTTTCACCATATATTTTCACGTATATTTTCACTATTTATATTTTCACTTATGTTTTCACTATGTTTATATTTTCACATATTTTGTCACTATATTTATATTTTACATATATTTCACTATATTTATATTTTCACTTATTTTTCACTATATATTTTCAATTTTTTTGAAATGCATAAAAGTTATTATGTATCATTTTATTTTACCAATTTGGTCAACATGTAAATGTTTAATTTATGTAATTTAAAAGACAATTACACATACAGTCAATGAATTACCTGAACTAATAATATAATACTAAATTTAATACACATATTTAGTAAAACAAAATTATTTAGCATGGTGTTTGTTTATCTAGAACAGTATAGAGACGGAGTGTTTTGATAATTCATAACTAAAATTAATTAAATTTAAATGTCTGTATTTTGCACTGTCGTTGTATTTGCACTATCTGTATTTTGCACTGTCTGGAGCCAGCACCTAAGCTTTTCACTCATCATAGCACACGTGCTGCTGATGATGTGACAATAAAAGGGATTTGATTTGATTTGATTTAAATGACACATTTTACTGAATACTTAACTTGAGCTGAAAGGACTTTTATTATGAAGTGGAACCTGCAGTGTCATTGATGGTATCTTGATTTATTCTGAAGTAGTTTTCAGCTGGTGTCATTTCTCAAATTAGTGCTCATGTTCAGTAGAGAGAGTGTGTGTGTGTGTGTGTGTGTGTGTGTGTGTGTGTGTGTGTGTGTGTGTGTGTGTGTGTGTGTGTGTGTGTGTGTGTGTGTGTGTGTGTGTGTGTGTGTGTGTGTGTGTGTGTGTGTGTGTGTGTGTGTGTGTGTGTGTGTGTGTGTGTGTGTGTTTATCTTAGTCCAGGATGTGTGTGATGCTTGTGATTTTGATAAGCAGTGGTCTGGGATTGCTGGAATGCTGTGGATGGGAATGTTCTGGAATGTCGCCACTGAGATATCAGACCTTCCCAGCATTCCTCTGTGTACAGTGTGTTTCACCAATTGCAGTTTGTCTACTCATACTTAATTATGTCCTGCAAGTATGTACTGAGTGTGTAACAGAGGAGAAAAGCTTTGGAAAAAAACTACTGTCTCATGAATGGACTGTTCTGTTGCTTAGTTACGAGCCCTGTCAATCATCTTGGCACATCCTCCACATTTATTCTATAATTGATTTCCCGCTGTCGTAGTGTCTGCAGCACATTAATCTGCCACTCCTTTATACAGAGAAATGTTTGCATAATTATGTGTTCAACACCAATAGTAATGATACTGGAGATTTTTAAAAGAGGCGTGGCCTGTTGGGTTATGGGCGTGTTTAGTTTTGCCTGGATTCATTCTTAAAGGGGTAGTTCACTCAAAAATGAGTGTTCAGTATGAAGCATAAATGGTGTTCTGGTATTTGCAGCATTAACCCTGCTGATGAGGGGATGATGGAAACTGATGTGCTTTTCATCTGACTGATCATCTGCTCCTGCATTACGCCTCTGCGTTTCACTGCATTTACCATGTAGTTCACACTTTCCATATTTCTCTGTCTGTGACTCCTTGTCTGCTTCACACACACAGAGAGAGAAGCATATCCTCAGACTGAGTCACTGATGTGAGAAATGCCTCACAGAACATTTTTCTTGTCTGTTTAAAAAAATATTACTTCATGTTTTAGGGAAAAATGTTAAATTTATGTAAAACTGCCCTTTTGTTCAGGTTTGCAGTGCTTGTTTTTAGCTTTATATACTTTGATTAGTGTCTATATTGCTTTATACTATAGACTGACTTTTATGTCAGTTTTAGTTGTGTTAATACATCAAGTTAAACTAAAAATTAGAAATATTACAATACCTTGGCATCTAGCTAAAGTGAAGTAAACGTTTTTAAAATGTTTATTAATATTATAATATTTTTATTGTTTATATTATAATACTATTTATATTATTTTATATTTATTTATTTATTTATTTTGATAGTTTAGTTATTTTGTTCAAAGTTCATAAAATGTGTTTATTATTATTTTATTTATATTATAATAATATTTATATTTAATATTTATTTATTTTGATAGTTTAGTTATTTTGTTCAAAGTTTTTAAAATGTTTATTATAATTTTGTTTATATTATTATACAATATTTATATTATTTTATTTATATTATAATAGTATTTATATTATTTTATATATTTTGTTTTGATAGTTTAGTTATTTTGTTCAGTTTTTAAAATGTTTATGATTTTTTTTATATTTATTAATTTATTTTGATAGTTTAGTTATTTTGTTAAACGTTTTTAAAATGTTTATTATTTTATTTATATTATTATAACAATATTTATATTGTTTATTTATTTTATTAATATTATAATACTATTTATATTATTTTATATTTATTAATTTATTTTGATAGTTTAGTTATTTTGTTAAAAGTTATTAAAATGTGTTTAATATTATTGTATTTATATTATTATTATAATATTTATGTTGTTTATTTTAATTATATTATAATAATATTTATATTTTATGTTTATTTATTAATTTATTTTGATAGTTTAGTTGTTTTATTCAAAGTTTTTAAAATGTGTTTATTATTTTATTTATAATATTTTTTATTTATTTATTATATTATAATACTATTTTTTTTATTTTTTTGATAGTTTAGTTATTTTGTTCTAAGTTTTTAAAAATATTCATTATTATTTTATTTATATTATTATAACAATATTTATATTGTTTATTTATTTTATTAATTTATAATACTATTTATATTTTATATTTATTTATTTATTTTGATAGTTTAGTTATTTTGTTAAACGTTTTTAAAATGTTTATTATTTTATTTATATTATTATAACAATATTTGTATTATTTTATATTTATTGTTTTTTTGATAGTTTAGTTATTTTGTTAAAAGTTTTTAAAATATGTTTATTATTATTTGATTTAAACTATTTTAATAATTATATTGTTTATTTATTTAATTTATATTATAATAATATTTATATTGTATTTATTCATTTGTTAATTTATTTTGATAGTTTAGTTATTTTGTTAAACAATTATTTTGTTTTTAAAATGTTTATTATTTTATTTATATTATAACAATACATTATTTATTTTATTTATATCATAATAATATTTATATTATTTTAAATTAATTTATTAGTTTATTTAGTTATTTTTTGTATGTATTTAGTTGTATGTATGTATAAGTTATATTTATATTATAATAAGAAAAAGAAGAAAATACTATCTGATATTGTTATATATTAAATGTTATTAGCATTAATTTGATTAATATTAAATGAAAGCAAATATAAATCATAAAAAAATTCCACATTTAAGGAAATTTAAATATTATTACAATAATATTGCAACTGTAAAATTTCAATACAAATATTTATTATATTTTAATTTAATTTATTATAATTTAAATATAACTTTAATATAAAATCATATAAATATAAAAACTCCCTTTATTCATTCATTCATTCATTCATTTATTTTCCTTAGGCTTAGTCTCTTATTTATCAGGTGTCGCCACAGTGGAATGAACCACCTAAAATACAAAAACTTTAAAATTTAAATATAGCTCTAGGCCAGATCATAATTATTGTTTTATTTTTTGATGAAGAATGAGAAAGTTCATGTCTCTCCTGTTTATCTGCAGAATATGACAGACACCTAGCGTACGGTAAAGGCATGGCGACGGCATTCCTGGAGCCCACCCCGAACCACACACTGAGTGCCGGGGCCAAAGCCCGGCTCAGTGCGGGGACAGAGCGGGTCCCCGGAGCCCCGGACCGGGTCCTGAAGGTCTTCCACCACTTCGAGAACAACAGCGAACACAGCACCTGGTCCAGCAACATCCGCCACGGAGACGCCACCGACATCAGGGTGAGCAGAACAACACACACTTATTATTATTAATCAGCATTTCTCACTATTTATACCACAGGGCTGCGGAATGCTCGATTCTGATTGGCTGATGAACATTCTAAGGTGTGCCATTATGCTCAGATAAACGCACAGCTAAAGTAGTTCCGGCAGATTTTGAACTCATTACAGCTCCATATCACTACACTTAATGATTTGAGTTATTTCAAGTCAATATCACATCAAACACAACTGAAGGCTTTGGAGGAGATGTGGAAGAAACTAGTGTTACACACAGGAGCAGTTTGAGGATGAAACCCTGACTAATATAATTGATTATAGTAAAAGACATTTGATTACATATGATTTTATTCATATAAATAGTTTATGCTGTATGTTATAAAAGCGTGGAAGATAAATAAATAAATAAATAAAAAAGGAACAACTCAAAAGATAAATAAACATAACTAGCCAAAATTTATTGATTCTTAATTATATATTATGTTTATAAATGTATGCATTAAAAAAAGATTTTATTTATTTAGATGTGTATGTATGTTTTGTTTTGTTTTTTCATTTAAAAAATTATAAAATATTTTTATAAAACATAGTTCATACGTTTTTATAAATACAAATAACAAATAAATGTGAATAATAATTATAATTTTATTTATTTATTTATATTATTATTATAATTATATTTATTTATATTATTTATTTAAATGCTTATAATTGTATTTATATTATTTTCATTATATTTATATTATTTATTTATTTTATTATAATTTTATTTATATTATTATAATCATATTTATAATATTTATTTATTTATTTTATTTTAATTATATTTATATTATTTATTTATTTATATTATTATAATTATATTTATATTATTAATTTATAAATAAAAATAACAAATAAATGTGAATAATAAATAAATAAATAAGAAAATAACTTAGAAAATAAAAACAAAAAAATAAATACAACTAACCAAAAATATATTAATTCTTAATTATATCTTATAAATTTTTTTAATGTATGCATTTTAAAAATAAACCATTTTATTTCTTTGGACTGTTGCTAGTAGTTTTTCAACATTACTAGCCACTCACCAAATCACTAGCCACAATTTTATTGTTTGAAAAATATATTTTATATGCATAAATTTGACTTTGACATGTTAAAATTGTGATTTAGATTGTGTGTTATGTCCACATGCCTCCTATGTGTGTATAATTAGTTTTTATTAAAAAATATTTTTTATAAAATATTTTTATAAATACAACTAACAAATAAATGTAAATATTAAATCAATTGTACATTTAGATTAGCAATATTAGATTAGTGAGCTTTGGGTCATGACCGAAAGGACAAGATCTTGGATACAAGTGGCCAAAATGAGTTTCCGTCGCAGGGTGGCAGGGCGCACTCTTATAGATAGGGTGAGGAGTTCTGACACCCGGGAGGAGCTCAGAGTAGAGCCGCTGCTCCTCCACATCGAGAGAAGTCAGCTGAGGTGGCTCGGGCATCTGTTTCAGATACCTCCTAGATGCCTACCTAGGGAGGTGTTCCAGGCATGTCCCACCAGGAGGAAGACCCAGGACACACTGGAGGGACTATGTCTCTCGGCTGGCCTGGGAACGCCTCGGGATCCCCCCGGAGAAGCTGGAGGAAGTGTCTGGGGAGAGGGAAGTCTGGGGTTCTCTCCTAAGACTGCTGCCCCCGCGACCCTGCCCCGGAAAAGCAGATGAAAATGAAATATTATTTATAAATTAAGATATTAATAAATTTCTATATTATAAATATATCATATATTGTTATGTTATATTATATTATTATAAACATATTATATTATATTATATTATATTATATTATATTATTATAAACACATATATTATTATATTATATTATATTAAAATATATTATATTATATTATATTATAAATATAGTAATATAATAAAAAATTTTAGCTGTAAAAAAGCCTACAGCAGTTAAAAACTATCCAGACAGTGTATTAAAATTAATTATTTAGATTAATTCGCTGGTCTGAGAAGGTTTGAGTTTTTTTATTTATTTATTTTATTTTATTTTTTTAAATTTAATATGGGGCAACGCAGTGGCGCAGTAGGTAGTGCTGTTGCCTCACAGCAAGAACGTCGCTGGGTCGCAGGTTCGAACCTCGGCTGGGCTGGGTCAGTTGGCGTTTCTGTGTGGAGTTTGCATGTTCTCCCTGCGTTCGCGTGGGTTTCCTCCGGGTGCTCCGGTTTCCCCCACAGTCCAAAGACATGCAGTACAGGTGAATTGGGTAAGCTAAATTGTCCATAGTGTATGAGTGTGAATGTGTGTGTGTGTGGAAGTTCCCAGAGATGGGTTGCGGCTGGAAGGGCATCCGCTGCGTAAAATCGTGCTGGATAAGTTGGCGGTTCATTCCGCTGTGGCGACCCCACAAGGGACAAAGCCGACAAGAAAATGAATGAATGAAATTTAATATGGTAAAAAACATCTGCTATTCACCGCATAGGGTTGGTGTCAAACAAATGAGGCAAACCCCAGGCTTTCTTCTCTGTAATGTGTGTATTATTGTGCTTGTGTGGAAATCTCCGTGTCCTCCTAAAGCTCAGTTTTCAGCAGAAGTCTTGATTTCCCCTGTGGGATTGATCTGATGAGAGACTCGGAGGTGAAAGAGTCTCAGTTAGAGATGCTGTATTGATCTGCGTGTGTTTTAAGCGGATTGATGCGCAAACATCCGCAGGAAGGATAAACTCTTCCTCGTGATTGGATGGTCTCTGGTGACCTCTAATGTTTGGCCTCTGAGGCTTTATATCTGACCCGCTCCGTCTGGACACAAACCGTCTCAATATATGATCATATCAAGCCAAAAAGAGCAAGTTTTAGACTGATTGTTCTTGATCATTCATGTTAAGCCAAGACAATACAGAAAAAAAACAGTGGTCAGTTTTTAAACTCATGTTTTCTTTAGGCTATTGTACAAAAACGTGTATTTATTACACTTACCCTCACCGGCCACTTTATTAGGTACACCTTACTAGTACAGGGTTGGACCCCTTTTGCCTTCAGAACTGCCTTAATCCTCCGTGGCATAGATTCATCACTGGAAATATTCCTCAGAGATTTTGCTCCATATTGACATGATAGCATCACAAAGTTGCTGCAGATTTGTCGGATGCACATCCATGATGCCAATCTCCCGTTCCACCACATCCCAAAGCTGCTCTATTGGATTGAGCTCTTGTGACTGTGGAGGCCATTTGAGTACAGTGAACTCGTTGTCATGTTCAAGAAACCAGTCTGAGATGATTGGCGCTTTATGACATGGTGCGTTATCCTGCTGGAAGTAGATGAAGATGGAGACACTGTAGTCATAAAGGGATGGACATGGTCAGCAACAATACTCAGGTTGGCTGTGGCGTTGACACGATGCTTAATTGGTACTATTGGGCTCAAAATGTGCCCAAAAAATATCCCCCACACCATTACACCACCACCACCAGCCTGAACTGTTGATACAAGACAGGATGGATCCATGCTTTCATGTTGTTGACCCGACCATCTGAATGTTGCAGCAGAAATGGAGACTCATCAGAGCAGGCAACGTTTCTCCAATCTTCTCTTGTCCAGTTTTGGTGATCCTGTGTGAATTGTAGCCTCAGTTTCCTGTTCTTAGCTGACAGCAGTGGCACCCGGTGTGGTCTTCTGCTGCTGTAGCCCATCCGCCTCAAGGTTGGACGTGTTGTGTGTTCAGAGATGCTCTTCTGCAGACCTCGGTTGTAACGAGTGCTTATTTGAGTTACTGTTGCCTTTCTATCAGCTGGAACCAGTCTGGCCATTCTCTGACCTCTGGCATCAGGTGTGCTTAAATCAGAATTTTTGGCATTGTTTGATAAAGATAATTCATATTTTCCCTGTCGTATTAACCCTCTAGTGTTCTTTATTTGTGAATTCTTGCGGTCAAAAAGGGACGAACGTCTCTAAAGTACCCCCTGTTTTGTTTAGTAACATCAATCCAATTTATTTTTGTTTAATAATATTTTTTCTGTCTTGTTTTGAATTTTGAGAGGATCTGGTGGTAATGATTAATATTTATGCAGTAATTAACATCCATTTTCCCCCCATTGAAAACAATGGAGTTTTTTTTTTTAAATATTTAAATTATTGCATTACTGTACGTTCACACCGAAAGCGGCGAGAGCGTCAAAGTAGCCGGAAGTCATTCATTTTCAATGGGAGCAGGCGGCGATAAGCGGCGAGGAGCAGCGCGTCGCGTCTTTGCCGGTGTGGGCGTCGAGGAGAGTTGAAATCAAGTCAACTTTATGGTAATGAGCTATGACGCGGTTCGGCGGCAAGCAATCAGAATGTAGAAGTCCACCGCTTGAGAGGAGTCAAGAGAACACAGTCACTGTGAACTTTGGTTCCGACCACAGTTGTTCCCAAGGGTTTAATTATTGCGGTCGCTGGATTTCCAATTATTTGCAATGTTTTCTTACTGGAACGTAGATTAAAAAAGTTTCTGGCGAGTTTCTAATGTGCATCAATGTTATATATATTTTCTTTCTTTAAAAAAGCGGGATTTTCATGCGACAATACAAAATAGTATTGCTGCTTCAGAATGTTTCAGGCATATGGACACATAGTGGAGCAAAGCTACACCACATGCAACTAGATCTTCCGTAGTTAAGTGAATTTGATAATAAGTGTGCAACACCTTCAAGCTAGAAAGCATGTTTTATGCGGGAATGTATGATATGATATGCAGCAACGGCTCCTTTAAATACGAGATCAATGTGTAGTGAATTTTGACGCTCTCGCCGCCAGAGCTCAAGGCAGACAGCGTTGTCATCAGGGCGGCCAGAGCGACCTTTGACGCTCTCGCTGCTTTCGGTGTGAACGCACAGTTATTATTGCAGTCACTGTATTAGTATTTTCTGATTTATGC
The DNA here is from genome assembly GCA_903798195.1 of Danio kyathit. NCBI lineage: Eukaryota > Metazoa > Chordata > Actinopteri > Cypriniformes > Danionidae > Danio > Danio kyathit. Next base: position 2,694,473 of record LR812537.1, read on the forward strand.
TGTGGGGTGACACGGTGGCTCAGTGGTTAGCACTGTGACCTCACAGCAAGAGAAGGTCGCTTGTTTGAGTCCCAGCTGGGTCAGTTGGCGTTTCTGTGTGGAGTTTGCATGTTCTCCCCGTGTTGGCGTGGGTTTCCTCCAAGTGCTCCGGTTTCCCCCACAGTCCAAACTCGTGCGCTATAGGGGAATTGATGAACTAAATTGGCCATAGTGTATGAGTGTGAATGAGTGGACAGCTGGAGGGGCATCCGCTGTGTAAAGCATATTCTGGATAAGTTGGCGGTTCATTCCGTTGTGGCGACCCCTGATGAATGAAGGGACTAAGTCGAAGGAAAATGAATAAATGAATGATTTATGCTGTATTAAAAATAGATTGAAAGTAGAATAAAACTGTAATATCCAGTGTTCAGATTTCTCTTCGAGAAATGTTTGCACATCACTGCATATTTATTTAAAGAATATGACTAATTTGCATATTTAAATGGCATTTTACAGTCTGATGATTGAAAACGGTTGTCTTATTATATTGCGATGAATCAAGTTGTGTATTTGAGACATTTGTCTGGTCATTTTATCCTCAAACTGCTCCTGTGTGCAGCACTACTCTCTTCCACATCTCCTCCAAAGTCTTCAGTTGTGTTCTGATGTGATTTTGACTGTGAAATAACTCAATCATTCAGCGTAGTGATATGGAGCTGTAATGTGCTCAAAACCTGCCAGGAATACTTTATTTGTGCATTCATCAGAAAATTACAGCACACCTTAGAAAGCTCATCAGCCAATCAGAATCAAGCATTCAGCATCCCCTGTAGTATAATGCAAAGTAAAAGTGTTTTTCTTCTGATCGTGGCTGAAGTCCAACAAGTCAGATATTAATGCAGCTGAATATTCTCTAATGCTGCATGGGGTCTTACAGGCTCGGGGTCAATCGTGTCTCTTATCATTTTAAGCTTCACCGCGGATGTTCAGATTTCCAGCAGCAGGGATTTTATTTCTCCTGAGTTTCATACAGACTGACACAGATTAACATGAGAAATCTTCTGTGTCATGAGGAGAGATTTTGATTCACACTGCAGTCCAGGAGATGGACAAACTAGTGTAAATCACCAAATTATATTGTGCAAACAAATCATTGCTATGGAAAATATTAATTTTATAAATGGAGAAAACTTTTTTTTAATTTATATGTAGAGTTGAAGTCAAAATGCTTAGCCTTTTTTGCATAATAGGATTATTTTAAAGCAGAGATCTTCCCTGTCAGAAGCTCTCTCAGTGTGTGTGTGTTGGTGAAATCAGCTGGTATTTACACACAGCACAAGTCTCTACAGACAGTGTTAATCCGGCTCCTCCTGCTGACCTGTGTGCAGTTTATACCTGAATCTGGGCCACGAGTGAAGCTCTGTGTGTTTTGTCTGCAGTCTCAGCGTCAGCTTTTAGATCTGATAAAAGGCATGATGTGCAAAAAGCTCAGTGTGTTACGGTCATGAGTGTCAGACAGACCAGCGTCTGGTGCTGACGGAGATGTGAGACGCTAGCTGGTGCATTAATGTTGCGTCTGCCTTTGGTTTTATTAAGGTTATTTAGTCTTTACAGAGATGCCAGGAATTGAGGGGAAAGTTTTGAGATGTAGCAGGCGTTTATGCGGAGTTTATAATGCATGTAGATGAGTTGGGAAGCACTGATTCCATACTTCATTCACTATTAAGAATCGTCATTTTTAATTTCTATCAATATAATCTCCAAATTGTATATATATATATATATATATATATATATATATATATATATATATATATATATATATATATATATATATATATATATATATATATATATATATATATATATATATATATTCACTGAATCATATTCAAATTGTAAACTGCTTTTGGAGGCCATTTAATTTGAAATGTAATTAATTAAAATTATTTTTTATTTTAAAATGTAATTTTAATGCAATTAATTTTAAGCCTGTCTTAGTTTTTTATCATGTGAATTATTTTTTATTTATTAATTTATTATTTATTATGGTGGCTTGAGAAAGCCACCATTCTGATATTCTACATAAACTTATTATTATTCTTCCGTCTTCTTCTTCTTCTTCTTCTTCCGTCTTCTGAGACTAATTTTAAAGTGTATCTCCTCCTAAACTTTTCAAGCTACAAACTTCAAACTTTCGTCAAACTTTCAAACTGGTCTGACTCGGGTTGCTATATCTTTTCTAACTGATCCGACTATCGGTTTTCCGAAAAACGACCCAGAAAATTCCCAAAAGTCCCATTGACTTAACATTGGGTCAAACTTTGTGAGCTCATAACTCTGCATCAGACTGTCCTACAGACTTCTAACTGGGCTCATTTAACTCAGTCTAGCCAGCAGCCAATAACTGATGACTTTTTAACTTACTAGCCACTCCCTAGCAACCACTTACAGCACCCTAGCAACTGTCCCATAGACTTCCATTGTAAAAGACTGTCATTGACTTAACATTGGATGAACCTTTGTGAGCTCATAACTCTGCATCAGACTGTCCCACAGACTAATGGCTGAGCTCATTTAACTCAGTCTAGCCAGCAGCCAATCACTGATGACCTTTAAACTTAATAGCCACTCCCTAGCAACCACTTACAACACCCTAGCAACTGTCCCATAGACTGTGACTAGCTATTCTAACACATGCTAATAGTTTTAACATCCTACTGACATGCTAATTTTGCTAGAAAGATGCTAGCAACACACTAGTGACATGCTAGTCATGCTAGCACATGCTAATTCATGCTAATTCATGCTAGAAACAAGCTGATTCATGCTAGAATCATGCTAGTAACACACTAAAATCATGGTAGTAACACGCTAGAATCATGCTAGTAACATGCTAGAAACATGCTAGTAACATGCTAATTCATGCTAGAAACATGCTAGTAACATGCTAATTCATGCTAGAAACATACTAGTAACATGCTAATTCATGCTAGAATCATGCTAGTAACATGCTAATTCATGCTAGAATCATGCTAGTAACATGCTAATTCATGCTAGAAACATGCTAGTAACATGCTAATTCATGCTAGAATCATGCTAGTAACATGCTAATTCATGCTAGTAACATGCTAATTCATGCTAGCAACATGCTAATTCATGCTAGAAACATGCTAATTCATGCTAGAATCATGCTAGTAACATGCTAATTCATGCTAGAAACATGCTAGTAACATGCTAATTCATGCTAGAAACATGCTAGTAACATGCTAATTCATGCTAGAATCATGCTAGTAACATGCTAATTCATGCTAGAAACATGCTAGTAACATGCTAATTCATGCTAGAATCATGCTAGTAACATGCTAATTCATGCTAGAATCATGCTAGTAACATGCTAATTCATGCTAGAAACATGCTAATTCATGCTAGAATCATTCTAGTAACATGCTAATTCATGCTAGAAACATGCTAGTAACATGCTAATTCATGCTAGAATCATGCTAGTAACATGCTAATTCATGCTAGTAACATGCTAATTCATGCTAGAAACATGCTAGTAACATGCTAGTTCATGCTAGAATCATGCTAGTAACATGCTAATTCATGCTAGAATCATGCTAGTAACATGCTAATTCATGCTAGAAACATGCTAGTAACATGCTAATTCATGCTAGTAACATGCTAATTCATGCTGGAAACATGCTAGTAACATGCTAATTCATGCTAGAATCATGCTAGTAACATGCTAATTCATGCTAGAATCATGCTAGTAACATGCTAATTCATGCTAAAAACATGCTAGTAACATGCTAATTCATGCTAGAATCATGCTAGTAACATGCTAATTCATGCTAGAAACATGCTAGTAACATGCTAATTCATGCTAGAATCATGCTAGTAACATGCTAATTCATGCTAGAAACACGCTAGTAACATGCTAATTCATGCTAGAATCATGCTAGTAACATGCTAATTCATGCTAGAATCATGCTAAGCAACCACTAGAAACATGCTAACATATATGTACTTATCTATGCCGACTGTTTCAAACTTCATAAAAACTACTTCAGTTATTTACACTTTAAAACTACTTCAAACTTTCAGACTCGGCTTTCTCAAGCCACCATAAAGTTTGTCCTCAAACTTTAATATCTAGTTTTATTTATTAGTTAATCTTATTGTTTGGTTTGGTATTTTTTTTTAAATCTATTTCAACCTTGATTTTTCTTTTCTTAAATTTGGTTGCTTTTTTTTTTACAAATATAATTTAATACATTTTTCAGATTACTTTTAAAATATTACTATTATTTAAAATGTAATAAAATATTAGCATAATTAGTGATAATATGTGATTATGCAATGTATATAATAATTATTATTAATATATATTATATGTACTATTTATTAATATTATTATAATTATTATATTATAATAATTATTATTAATAAATATATAAATGAAAACTAATTTAATATAATACAGGGTGTCCACAGCGTCTTAAAAAGTATTAAAAGTTGATAAATTAATGTAGAGAAATTTAAGGCCCGTATAATGCTATATAATGCTATTTTGCAAGGTATTAAACTTTATATCATTTTTGATTATGCAGTGTATGGTTGTATGCTAAAGTTTGCCTGAATTAAATCTGCGAATATCAGGATGCTGTGCAGTTTATGAAATCAATGAAATCCTGACATCATGCTGCTTTGTTTACTGCAGTAACCAAGGCAACACCATTATGTCTGCAGTTCTGCAGGTGCCAACCTGCTGAATTAGCTAGATTGTTAATATATGAACAATGATTTAGTTTTGTATTGGTTTCTTACATTAATTTTTAGTAAATATCCTGTAAGTTAAAATCTCGCCAGTGTTTCCGGTTGAAACCTAAAGTGGTTTTAAGGTCTTAAAAGATGTATGGAAAGAGTCTTAAAAAAGGTATTAAAAGGTATTGAATTTCATTCTCTGATTCCTGTATATAAGTTTTCAACAGTTTCGGCTTTAGTTGACAGTAACAACACTGATTTCCAGCTGTGGATTGTTCAGTTACATTTATTGTTATTATTATTGTTATATATTGTTGTTAATATGAACATGAAATTCATTTGGAGAATAATGAATTATTATAATAATTATAATCGAATTTGCTATCAGATCCTAATTGTCTAACTACATTACAGCCGTTTATATCATTAGTTTTGCAACCACATTAAAACACCTCACAGAATCTGTATTCTGGCTCTGATGGGATTATGTCATCCTGTTTAGTATGTGTGCGCCAGAATCACTGTTGTGGGTCTGCTTGAGTGTGTGTGTGTGTGTGTCCGTGTCTGTCATCTAATCATGGACAGACACAGTGTTGCCATGGCAACCACACAGGGGCTTCCCTGGTGACCTCATCACTTTCACATGCTGTTTATTAAATCATGAGCTCATCACCACAGCAGCAGTGATGTCATCGGTGTCAATGACCTGCTGGTTACTATTAAATTAATATATGCTGTTTCAGTTGAAAATGGCCTTGTTTGTGTTGTATGAGAGATTTTTAGATATTATTAGTGTTTAGAATAACTTCTTTAAAATATTATGTATCTAACTTTGTTATGACGTGACTAAATAAATAGAGAGATATTAAAATATTAACGATTAAAAATTTAGCAGGACAAAAAATGATATTTAATTGTAAAATTTATGTAAGATAGTTTTTTTTCAAGGGCAGCTCAATGCGGCTACATTTATAGGAACACAAATACAGTATATGAACTATAATATTGTGATGCATTTACTTGTTAAACATTTAATTAATCATTTATTAAGATGTCATTCATATCTATGAGTTTTCAGCATTATTACTTCAGTATTCAGAGTCAAATGATCCTTCAGAAATCATTCTAATATGATTATTTTTGGATGATTAACAAGCATTTTTTATTATTATCTATGTTATGCTGCTTAAAATGTTTGTCATATTTCATTCGTAATGATTTGTTGATAAATAAGTTCAAAAGAACATTCATTTTAACCATTATAAATGCATATACATCACTTTTGATTAAAAAAAATGTTCAGAAGTGTCTTTTTGACTGACCTATGCATTATATTCAGCAGTAAACACAGCACTGCACTGCAGTTATTACAGTGTATGACAGTAATAATTAGTCTGATGAATGTGCATTTGCACTGCAGGATTTAGGTCAGCTCTAATCATCTATTAACAGCCGAAGGGTTTTTTACACCTCTATAAATCAGTGATGTATGGCGTTATTATGATATTTTTACGACGGTGTGTGTGTTTTGTGTCCGCAGGGAATCATTCAGAAGATCGTGGACATTCATAAAGTGCAGCATGTGGTGTGTTTCGGGCTGCGTCTCACTCATGTGCCGTCGGGTGATGTTCACTGGCTGCACCCTGATGAGGGCGTTTCTCACGTCAGGGAGAAGTTTGAGCAGAAGCGCCCGCAAGATGAGTGGAGGTAAAACACACACTCATTTATATTCTCATATACTGGAGGATCTATAATGCAGACTCTACTAAAGCACGATTTTAGCTGGATTTTCATTCTAATGTGAAAGTTCACAAAAAAAAACAAAAACATCCTAAATGTGAAGTAGGGGTATTTCTACTCCAAATTTGCCATGATTTTAATGGTGATATTAAATATAATGGTATATATAGTTGAAACCAGAAGTTTACATACACTTTAAAAAAAGGAACATAAGCATTTTTAAAAAAATGTCTGATGGTAAATCAAACTAAACGTTTACTATTTTAGGTCCGTTAGGATTACCTAAATCATTTACATTTGCTAAATGCCAGAATAATGAGAGAATATTTTATTAATTTCTAGACAGTCAAAAGTTTACACACATTTCCTTGGTATTTTTTTAGCTTTGCTTTTAAACTGTATAACTTTGGTCAAATGTTTTGGGTCTCCTTCCACAAGCTTCTCACAATAGTTTGCAGGAATTTTGGCTCATTCCTCCTGACAGAATTGGTGTAACTGAGTCAGATTTGTAGGCTGTCTTGCTCGCACAAGCTTTTTCAACTCTGCCCACACATTTTCTATAGGATTGCTTATAATTATCAGGGCTTTGTGATGGCCACTCCAAAACATTCACTCTGTTGTCCTTAAAGCACATTGTAACTAATTTGGCAGTATGCTTAGGGTCATGGTCTGTTTGGGAGACCCATTTGTGGCCAAGTTTTAATTTCCTGGCTGATGTCTTGAGATGTTGCTTCAGTATTTCTACATAATGTTCTTTCTTCATGATGCCAATTATGCTGTGAAGTGGACCAGTCCCTACTGCAGCAAAACAGCCCCACAACATGATGCTGCCACCCCCCATACTTCACAGTTGGGATGGTGTTCCTAAGCTTGTTAGCGTTCCCCTTTGTCCTCCAAATGTAACACTGGTCATTCTGGCCAAACAGTTCAATCTTAGTTCCATCAGACCACAGGACATGTCTCCAAACATTAGTCTTTTTCCCAGTGTAATTTAGCAAATTGTAATCTGCCTTTTTTATTGATTCTGGCTTGTTGATTTCCCCATGTTGTCACACAAGGAAGCAGTGTGTTTGAGGTTTTCCTTAAATACTATTCTACAGTTGTGCCTCCAATTAACTTAAATGTTGTCAATTAGCCAATCAGAAACTTCCAAAACCTTGACACCATCATCTGAGCTTTTCCAGAGGCAGAATAATCTTATTGTATGTAAACTTGAGTTATAACAAGTTCTCAAAAAATATCTCTCTCATTATTCTGCTATTAAGCAGAACAGAAACAAATGTGATAATCCTAACTTACCTAGAAGATAAAAAGTTTAGTTTGTTTGTTTGTATGTTTGCTTTATTTATAGAGCACATTTAAAAACAACAGATGTTGACCAAAGTGCTTTACAAAAAGACCAGCATACAAAAATATACATTTGTATAAACAAATAGAATATATATAAGACAAATTAAAATAAATTAATAGCAATCAAAACGCAATAGACAAAAGGTGATTTTTTAAATGAGACTTAAAAGCACCAAGCGAAGAGCATGACCTAATATGCAAAGGCAGACCATTCCACAGACGAGGGGCTCTGACGGAAAAAGCCCTGTCACCTCTTGATTTTAGTCGTGATTTAGGAACAACAAGCTGACACTGTTGTTCTGACCTGATTGGCCTCGATGAAGTGTGCCAGTGAAGAAGTTCACAGATGTAAGTAGGTGCCAGACCATTCAAACCTTTAAAAACAAATAACAATATTTTGTACTGAATCCTAAATTGAACTAGGAGCCAGTGAAGGGATGATAAAACTGGAGAAATACTAGAAAAAATTTTTGTCCCAGTTAAAAGCCTAGCAGCTGCATTTTGTACCAGCTGCAGGCGTACAATTGAAGCCTGCGAAACTCCTAGATACAAAGAGTTGCAGTAGTCCAATCTGGACATAATAAAAACATTAACATCTGACTTTTTTTAATGGTTATGTAATATTTCCCAAACAATGCTTAACAGATTCAGGAAATTTTCACAGTATTTCCTATAATGTTTTTTCTTCTGGAGAAAGTCTTATATGTTTTATTTCAGTTAGAATAAAAGCAGTTTAATTTTTTTTTTAAACCAATTTTAGGTCAATATTATTAGCCCCCTTAAGCAATATTTGTTTTGTCTACCATATTGTGTTATTCAATGTTTATAAACGTCACTTTTTCAAACTTTTAAATATCAAAAGTTGTTGGAGGAAAAATCAAGGTCATAATGCAATTCAAAAGCAGAAATAAATGAAAATAAAACACAAATTGGTCGTGATTTTAATAGTGAAAACTGTAAAAATGCTACAGTAAAATCTGCAAGCTGATTAACAAAAAGTTTTCTCAATATATACAGTTAAAATATACTTTTTAATATACATATACCTTTGTTTTTGTTAAGCAATGCTTTTATTTTTACATTACAGGACACTTAGTTAATGTATTTCATAACATGAACAAACAATGAACAATACTTGTGACTTTTTTTAGTAATATAATGTATAAGAAATAATCTAGAGACAAATAAGTCTGTAAAGTTACAGAAAAGGGGCTGGATTTTGTACTGTAATTTACAACACCAACCAAAACAATATATGACTCCAAACTATTAAAAAGGTCACTTTTCAAACTTTTTAGCATCAAAAGTATTTGGAGAAAAAATGAAGGTTCCGTAATGCAAATCAGAAGCGTACATAAATGAAAATAAAGCATGAATCACAAAACTACCGATATTTTTTCAGTATTTTTAATACGGAACTATCAGTAAATTAGTAAATATGTAAACAATAATTATTTACAATATTCAGTCAGGTTTGCTTCTGTGTGGAGTTTGCATGTTCTCCCTGCGTTCGCGTGGGTTTCCTCCGGGTGCTCCGGTTTCCCCCACAGTCCAAAGACATGCAGTACAGGTGAATTGGGTAGGCTAAAATGTTCGTAGTGTGAATCAGTGTGTATGGGTGTTTCCCAGAAATGGGTTGCATCCGCTGCATAAAACATGTGCTGGATAAGTTGGCGGTTCATTCCGCTGTGGCGACCCCGATTAATAAGCTGAAAAGAAAATGAATGAATGAATGAATGAATGAATCAGGTTTTCAATATCTGATTGTGCCACTTAGATTTCTGAAAACACATTATAGACCAGTTTAGACTGGTTTTGCTGCTTGTGTTTAGTCTGCAGGCTGCTTTCAGGCACTTTTCAGCTGGTCAGGTTACATGACCGTCTCAAACAGCCTAAAAAATCTGAATTTAATTGTCTAAATTAGGGTTGCACAATATATCATTTCATTATTGATATCACAGTGTGCACATTCGCAATGGTCACATGTTGAGTCTGAATTATAGTTGACCAGGAGATACAGAGTTGTATTTAATTACTGTATTTATATGGAATTGATGTGATTTATGGGGGCAGCACGGTGGCGCAGTGGGTAGCACGATCGCCTCACAGCAAGAAGATCGCTGGTTCGAACCTCGGCCGGGTCAGTTGGCGTTTCTGTGTGGAGTTTGCATGTTCTCCCTGTGTTGGTGTGGGTTTCCTCCGGGTGCTCCGGTTTCCACCACAGTCCAAACACATGTGCTATAGGGGAATTAAATAAACTAAATTGGTCGTAGTGTATGAGTGTGAATGTAAGAGTGTATGGGTGTTTCCTGGTGTTGGGTTGCAGCTGGAAAGGCATCCGCTGCGTAAAACCAAAATCTCTTTAAGGCAAGTCATTTCACTCTGCAGCCATGCAGTATGCTTGGGCATTCTGTCTGAATAGGGAAACATCAAATTCTCCAAAATTGCTTACGATTGAATTTCGTATTAGTAATCATCAATAAAATTGAACAACAACTGTGTCTTTAGTTTCATTTCTAAACAACCAAATCTCACAAAATCTTCATAAACTCACGTCTGGTCTAAGCCCCTCCCCCAGAGTATCAGCGATCAATGATTGGCTCCTGTACAAGAAGGCGGGCTTTTTTTCACCATATAACAATCGATGATTGGCTCCTGTACTAGTAGGCGGGGCTTAATTCACTGTACTGCCTTTCAGAATGATACGAGTGACTGTCTTGTGTATTCTATAGTCGTTGGTAAAACATATGCTGGATACGTTGGCGGTTCATTCCACTGTGGTGACCCCTGACTAATAAAGGGACTACGCCGAAAAGAAACTGAATGAATAAATGGTTTGATTTATGCCAAAAAGAAGCTTTTCTCTGTTTTTTTGAGAATTTTGTTCCAAGTCCAAATATTTTTCAAATAAGAAAATCTAAATTATTTTACTTACCCCACTGGCAGATAATGTACATTTGACCTATTTCTTCTGAAATTGAAGACAGAACAATAATTATACTTGATTTAAGAATCTGTAGATATTTGGACTATGCCAAAGCAAGGAAAGCAAAGCATTTTTTTATGTTGTGATTATTCAATCTCCGTACCTAAATACTGCTCCCAGAAAACCGTCATGCAGTGCTATTCAAACTATCTTGTGAAACTCTATTCATATTACAGAAAAAAAAATACAGCAATGTCAAATTTTTCCAGTATCGTGCAGTCCAAGTCTAAATACCCATATGAGTGCTTTTCTGAATGAAAAGGTTGTGATGGTGGTAGGTGGGAGGAGTTTTCTCTTTTGAGTGTGTGTGTGTGTGTGTGTGTGTGTGTGTGTGTGTGTGTGTGTGTGTGTGTGTGTTTGATTGCTGTAGTGTCTACGCAGACGTTTTTCCCTCACAGATGGTAGTTTTACGTCTGTGAGCGTCAGGTCTGTCTGTGTTCTCAGTGTTTGTTCGCTCACGGCAGCTTTTGTTCTGTCTGTCACTCAGTACAGAGACTGCAGTGATTTAACATCTGTCTTTCTGCTGCCGAACACAAGCTGCTGTTATTGTCAGAAACACTTGTAACACATCAGCTCGTAAAGAGGACGCTTCTGCTTTCGTGCTGTGCTGAATGCTGCTTTATATATTTCACATTTAAAGGGAAAAATAAATATATATATTTATTTTTTAAATTGAATCTTTTTATTGGTCTTTTATATGACAAAACAAGATAAATATTAAGAGAGGTAAACAGTCATTTGTTGTCTATTGTTAATCCCATCTCCTAACCCCTTGTTCATTAACTTAATAAACAAGACAGGAAAAATATATATAAATACATCAATACCAAATGAAGTACACTATACATTCACTATAATCTTTCATGTGAAGCTGCTTTGACACAATCTACATTGTATAAGCGCTATACAAATAAAGATGAATTGAATTGAATTACATTAGATGTACTTAACCATAACATCAGAGAATAACTGCATACAGATAAAACTATTAAACAAATTATTCATTCATTCATTTATTTTCTTTTCGGCTTGGTCCCTTTATTAATCAGGGGTTGCCACAGCGGAATGTACCGCCAACTTATCCAGCATATGTTTTACGCAGCGGATGCCCTTCCAGCCGCAACCCATCACTGGGAAACATCCATACACACTCATTCACACACACGGACAATTTAGCCTACCCAATTCACCTGTACCGCATGTCTTTGGACTGTGGGGGAAACCGGAGCACCCGGAGGAAACCCACGCGAACGCAGGGAGAACATGCAAACTCCACACAGAAATGCCAACTGAACCAGCCGACAGCACTACCTACTGCACCACTGCATCGCCCATTAAACAAATGAATGAATTAATAATAATAATCATAATGATAATAATATTAATGATGATGATGATAAAAACCTCCCTTCTAACAAATTGACAAATGTTACAGGTTGCCAGTTCCAGGTGTAATATGCAGGCCTTTAATATAGATTTTAAAACATAATATTTAGATTATATTCATGCTAATTTTTCTTTTGTTTGTGTATCAAAACTATGGCAATGCCAAACAACACTATTGTATTTAAATCTTTTAATTTAAAAAAGAACAACAAGAAACAAACAAGCAAAACATGTTAATAATTAATGCGCAGTTTATGTTGGACAGATTATTCCAGATAATAATACAATAGAAATAATTAATTGACAAGACAAAACATCCATATAGAAGACATGCACCAATTCATTATTTAACATTCATTCATTTTCTTCATTCATTTTCTTTTCGGCTTAGTCCCTTTATTAATCAGGGGTCACCACAGCGGAATGAACCGCCAACTTATCCACCATATGTTTTACGCAGCGGATACCCTTCCAGCTGCAACTCAACACTGGGAAACACCCATACACTCTCATTCACACACATACACTTTGGACAATTTAGCTTACCCAATTCACCTGTACCATGTCTTTGGACTGTGGGGGAAACCGGAACACCCGGAGGAAACCCACGCCAACACGGGGAGAACATGCAAACTCCACACAGAAACGCCAACTGACCCAGCCGAGGCTCGAACCAGCGACCTTCTTGCTGTGAGGCGAACGTGCTACCCACTGCGCCACCATGCAGCCCCATTATTTAACAATGCTATTTAAATAATTGAAGGATATGGAATTTATCTTTTGATAATTTAATTTAATTTAATATATAATTTATTTATTTATTTTTTTTTGTATTATATTATTTTATATTTTATTTTATTTTGTTTTTTTATTTTTATTTTATTATTTAAATTTGTTTTATTTATTTATTTATTTCTCTTATGACCATAACAATGCAAAAATTCTATTAGTCTAAATGCTAACAATATGTTTATTCATTCATTCATTTTCTTTTCGGCTTAGTCCCTTTATTAATCTTTGGTTGCCACTGCAGAATGAACTGCCAACTTATTCAGCATATGTTTTATGCAGCGAATGCCCTTCCAGCTGCAACCCATCACCGGGAAACACCCATGCACACTCATACACTACGGCCAATTTAGCCTACCCAATTCCCCTATAGCGCATGTGTTTGGACTGTGGGGGAAACCGGAGCACCCGGAGGAAACCCACACCAACATGGGGAGAACATGCAAACTCCACACAGAAACGCCAACTGACCCAGCCGGGACTCGAATCAGTGACCTTCTTGCTGTAAGACGATCGTGCTACCCACTGCGCCACCGTGTCGCCTACGCTTTGTTCAGCACACTTTAATTTCTTAAACCCTCCCCAATGCTCATGAAATTGTGAGCGCCAGTGTGTGTGTGTTTGATGCTTTAGGTGCATGATGACGTCTTTAATCTGCAGTCTTTTAATCTGTGTGTGTGTGTGTGTGTGTGTGTGTGTGTTCAGGTATGAGCTGAGGATCCGTTACCTGCCGAAGGGCTTCCTGAGTCAATTCACTGAAGACAAACCCACACTCAACTACTTCTATCAGCAGGTGAGTGCGTGTGTGATTGAGTGAGTGTCTGTGCCTTTGTGTGTGTGTTTATGTGTGTGTGATTGTGTTTGTGTGCGTGCACATGCCATTCAGAAGCCTCTTCAGCTCACAGCAGCGCAGCATTGAGTGTGTGATTTCCCAAAATCCTCCTCCTGGACTCATGCATTAGCTTTATAGAGGCTGTTAATGATGTGGACAATAGAAGGAGGTTACGGCAGTGTGTGTGTGTGTGTGTGTGTGTGTGTGTGTGTGTGTGTCTGCACTGATTAACTGCTTTTATTCTGCAGTGTGTGACGACTGATTTACTGTGTGTGTTTGGAGATGAACACCTGCTGCTGTGTCACTGTATAAAACAGCAAACAGCTGGTGCTCACACGCACACACACACACACGCACACACACGTGTTTGTATTAAATAATAGTTTAAAATAAATCCTAAAATAACAATTTAATAATTGATTGGGTTGACGCAGTGGCGCAGTAGGTAGTGCTGTCGCCTCACAGCAAGAAGGTCGCTGGTTCGAGCCTCGGCTGGGTCAGTTGGCGTTTCTGTGTGGAGTTTGCATGTTCTCCCCGTGTTGGTGTGGGTTTCCTCCGGGTGCTCCGGTTTCCCCCACAGTCCAAACACATGTGCTATAGGGGAATTGAGTAGGTTAAAAATTGGCAGTAGTGTATGAGTGTGAATGAGTGTGTATGGGTGTTTCCCAGAGATGGGTTGCAGCTGGAAGGGCATCCGCTGCGTAAAACATATGCTGAATAAGTTGGCGGTTCATTCCGCTGTGGCGACCCCAAATTAATAAAGGGACTAAGTCGAAAAGAAAATGAATGAATGAATGAATGAATGAACGAATTATTTATTGTGTGTGTATGTGTGTGTGTGTGCGTGTGTGCGTGTGTGTGTATGTGTTCTTGCAGGTGAAGAATGACTACATGCTGGAGGTTGCGGATCAGGTGGAGCAGGAGGTGGCGCTGAAGCTGGGTTGTCTGGAGATCAGGTGTGTGTGTGAACTCTCTTGCTCATGTCAAACACACACACACACACACACTGACATATGCTGTTCTGCTGCAGGAGATTCTACAGAGAGATGAGGGGGAACGCTCTTGATAAAAAGTCCAACTACGAGCTCTTAGAGTGAGTACTGATGATTGACACACACACACACACACACTTACAAACACACACAAACACGTTTATATTTGTGAATTGTGGGGATGTTCCCAGTTCCCAAGCGGATTTAATACATAAAAAAAAAAAATAAAGAAATTAACAAATTTTTATTAAATTGTGTTAAATTTAATTACATTTTATTTCTTTTTTGTTTTATTTAATTTCACTTAATTTCATTTTAATTTACGGTTAAATTAATTTTATTTCATTTCACTGGCACATCAATAATTTTTAAATAAATGTAGTTATTTATTTATTAAAATTAATATATTTATTTAAATTAATCATATTTTATTTCACTTGCACAGCCATTAGTTTTGTTAAATTAAATTAATTTTATTTATTTATTTATTTCTAAATGTGTTTTATTTTATTTCACTGGCACAGCCGTTAGTTTTAACATGTCTGTGTAATTCTTAGCTATTTTTATTTCACTTTATTAGTTATTTATATAAAGTTAAACTAAATAAAAATGAGAAATGTTGCTTTAGCTGAACATTTTAATAATTTCATTCATTCATTCATTTTCATTCAGCTTAGTCTCTTATTTATCACGGGTCGCCACAGCAGAATGAACCGCCAACTATTCCAGCGTATGTTTTACACAGCGGATGCCCTTCCATGCTGCAACCCAGTACTGGGAAGCACCCATACACACTCATTCACACACATACACTATGGACAATTTACCTTACCCAATTCCCCAAGCACCGAGAGGAAACCCACGCCAACATGGAGAGAACATGCAAACTCCACACAGAAATGCCAACTGACACAGCCGGGACTCGAACCAGCGACCTTCTTGCTGTGAGGCAATCGTGCTACCCACTGCGCCACCATGCCGCCCATTTTAATAATTTAATTTCTGTATATAGTTTTACTTCAAGTACCAGTTTTTTCTATAGTTTGTGTTAGTGAACTCTACTAACTGTGCTTAATTACGCTCACAAACAACTGATTAGATTATAAACTGCATAATAACATCATTGTCTCTTACTATTATTTTCATATTTGTGATGACTTACTCATATTATTTCTCATATTATAGTATGTGTGTAGCTGTGTGCGTGCGTGCGTGCGTGTGTGTGTTCAGCTCTCTGAACTGGATTTTTAGTGCAGTGGTTTAAACGATCGACTCTGGATGTCCATAAACACGGATGACTAGTTTGGCGGAGAGCCACAAGTTAAAGCTGAAGCCAAACGCTTTTGATTTCCATCCAATGATGAAACAATCATCAGGGACTGTGGCGTTTTATTGGCCTTTAAATCCACAGTCAGAGAAAACACACTGACACACACTGCTTTATTACAAATGCAAACCTCTAATACTGTACCTCTGTAGTACTGGAACATTAGCATGCACCTGAAAAGAACTGACAGGTGTACAGTTTATTCTGTTATAACAAGTGCTCAAAACTGAGAGTTGGACAGTTTATGTTTATACCAGTTTGATAAAAACAAAGAAGACAGGATCAAGCTAATCTTGCTAATTAAAAAGAATTTCTCTGCCTCTGCTTAATCCTCTGTTTCTGCGTTACAGGAAGGATGTTGGTCTTCGCCGCTTCTTCCCCAAGAGCTTGTTGGAGTCAGTGAAGGTGAGTCTGTGTTTTCTGGACGAGCACATTGAAGTTTGGGTTTTTATCATTTGTATGCTGCTGGTAGACGTGATGTGATTGGCACAAATTGAGCTGTTTGCATGAAATCATATTAATTCATGATACTGCTGGTAAAATATGCATGCGTCTGTGTATATATAAGCATGTTCAATCAACTTCATAATTCAAAAAAATAAATCAATTCTTCAGCCAATTATATTTGTGTAACAAAAAAAAATCTCCGCTTCTCTGAAGTGAGTTATACATTCATTCAATCATTCATTTTCTTTTCGGCTTAGTCCCTTTATTAATCTAAGGTCGCCACAACGGAATGAACCGCCAACTTATCCAGCATATGTTTCCGCAACGTATGCCCTTCCAACTGCAACCCATCACTGGGAAACACCCATACACACTCATACACTACGGACAATTTTAGCTTACCCCATTTTCCTATTCACCTTATTCTCTGCGTACGAGCGGGCGCAGCCATTTGAGTCATTTTGGCTCGAGACTTCCGGTCTCATTCACTTCCATTCATTTTTAGATGTTAAAAACAGCCCGTTCTGCTGCTTGATGTTGCAAACTGAGGTTTTCTTATTATATTATTCTATTTTGTCTGTATAATCATGCAAACACTTGTTTGTAGAGCGAGTAGTTTGACCGTTTTCAGCCGTTTATTATTCCTAGTCATTTCTCCCATAGGCAACTGAATCGGAAGTTCTAAAACAATCGCAAAAACGAGCGCACTTCCGCGTTGAAGAATAAGGTCAATACCACGTGTCTTTGGACAGTGGGGGAAACCGGACCACCTGGAAAAAACCCACACGAACACGGGGAGAGCATGCAAACTCCACACAGAAATGCCAACTGACCCAGCCGGGACTCGAACTAGCGACCTTCTTGCTGTGAGGCCACAGTGCTAATCACTGAGCCACCATGCTAAAGGGTCTAAGCAGAAAAGAAAATGAATGAATGAAAAAAATATATATAGTTATTAGGGATGCAACAATACAGTTAGCTTACGGTTCAATACATACCTCGGTTTTTGAACACGGTTTTCGGTTCGGTTCTGATGGCTTAACACATAAGTGTTTTTTTTTATTGTTATTCTATGCTTAGGCAATAGGAACAGTGAGAAAGAGAAAAAACAAAAACGATTTATTGCAATACTCCTTTATTTTACTTCAAAGCCAAGAAAAGTACACTAGTTCCTAGTGTATTGTATAATAAAAAAATGAACACTGAAATCTCACAGCTGCTGGTAGCCCATGTACCATTTCAAATAAACACATTTGTACTTCAGTAAATATAAATAAACTATCTTAATTAAACGTAACTCTGCCTTTGTTATTTTCATGTGTCTTTCGGAACCAGTTGGGTTTGTTTGCTGGAAGGATTCAGTGAGGGATTGTTGTTTTATGGATGTCTTTATTACCTTCTCTGCTATCCTGCCTTCAGACAGTGATATTGCTGGGTGATGGCACCGCAGATGTGCAGTCATGTTGGAAGTGTTTCCGTTCGATTAGTCTATACGTGTAACCGAAATGTCCCAACACCGCGGATTTGAAAGACACCAGCGCTTTCTCACTTCACTGCCGCTCGCCATGTTAAAGTGTGGAATGATGGTGGAGCGCCCCCTAACTTTAGAGCAAAGTGATTGAATATTTACTCGCGGGGAGGAGTTTCCTCATCTCAGCTCGTAGACTTACAGGCACACACAAACAGTCTATTCGGAGGGAAATAAAGGGCACATAAATTATTTAAACGTAAAACCGGAAAAAACGCAATTCACAAGCGCGTATTGAACCGTGGATGTCGTACCGAACGGTTCAATATTGTATTGAGAATTGTGGCATCTCTAATATATATATATATATTATAGGTGGGCATAGATTAATTTTTTTAATCAAGACTAATCTCACTGTAATCTTGGAATTAATCCAGTTTAAAATGGCTCATCTGAATTCTGTCGAAGGCATTCAGAATATGTGTGCTACCCAAATAATGACTAAAAGTAAGTCTTGGGTTTCTCAAGCCAGGTGGATCATTAGACCAGGGGCTCATCTCCTGTTTCCAAAATGCATCACAAACTGCTTGAGGAACTGTTCTACTATGATAATTGGTGATGAAAATAAATGATGTTCAATAAGATGTGCTTGTGTTTACTAACTGTTTATTCAGTTAAACATGAATGTTGAACTGTAGGCCTACATAAGCTACAAACAGAGATTTTTGATGACCTTAATCCGACTAAAGTCAGAACTAAACTAAACAGAAATGAATTAAGACACGTGGAGTATGCAGATATTAGTGGCATTATTAAAGTAAACACCGCAATCAAACTATTACCGTCATGTAGGATTTTTAGCCATATTTACCGACAAGATTCACACACGCGGCTGTCAGTAAAGGACCGCACACACACACACACACACATCGCGAAATGCGGAAGTTTTTTCTTTCCTTTCGGCCTGCGTTATTAAATTCTACAACACTCTCACCAGTCCTTACTCCTTATTTGCGTCTAATACCCCAGTTTGTCAAGGGGGCATGAATGAAATGTTCATGAGTGAATGTGAAACTGCCGAACTGCAGTTAAAGTCACCCAAAATTACAGGAAACTCACTTTACGTAAACACCTTAATTATATTATTGTCTATTAAGGCAAATAACTAGACTACAGATATCCATGTAAGCGTAGTCAGTCGTGTCTTCGAAGTAAGTGAAAGATCCAGAAGGGCATCCTGCTGATCTGATTCAGAAGGGCACTTTTTTCTCAGACGGCTCACCGGTCAGGTATACATCCGCGCTAAACTATCAAGGTGAAAGTCATCATAGCTTGCGTAGAATAGACCCAGCTCCCAACCCAACTTTAAGAATAGGTTAACGGTGATGTTTTTTTTATCGCACAATAAGAGTCTCGCGTTAACACAGCACGTTAACGCCGATAACGGCCCACCACTAATATATACAGTTGAAGTCAGAATTATTAGCCCTCCTGTTTATTTTTTCCCCAATTTCTGTTTAACGGAGAGCAGATTTTTTCAACACATTTCTAATCATAATAGTTTTAATAACTCATCTCTAATAACTGATTTATTTTATCTTTGTCATGATGACAGTAAATAATATTTGACTAGATATTTTTCAAGACACTTCTATACAGCTTAAAGTGACATTTAAAGGCTTAACTAGGTTAATTAGGTTAACTAGGCAGGTTAGGGTAATTAGGCAAGTTATTGTATAATGTTGGTTTGTTCTGTAGACAGTCGAAAAAAATTAGCTTAAAGGAGCGGATTATATTGACCTTAAAATGGTGTTTGAAAAATTTAAAACTGCTTTTATTCTAGCCGAAATAAAACAAATAAGACTTTCCCCAGAAGAAAAAATATTATCAGACATACTGTGAAAATTGCCTTGCTCTGTTAAACATCATTTGGGAAATATTTCAAAAAGAAAAAAAAATTAAAGGGGGGATAATAATTCTGACTTCAACTGTGTATATATATATATATATATATATATATATATATATATATATATATATATATATATATATATATATATATATATATACACAATTTTAACTATCTGAATTACATCTTCAGTATTATTTTAATATCATTAATTATTAACTAAATTAATATTAATTCATTATTATTTGTGTCCCCCTCGTCTAATTTTATTGCTTATTTTTAATTGTGTCTCAATAAAACAGAAAGAGGCTCATTTTCTCAAGTAAATCTGCTTTCCTCCTGCTTCTTTGACCTTTCCCATAATACCTCTGCAGATGTAAACTCAGATATGGCTTTGACTTCCAGTCAGGAAGGGTGGATCGTCCGTCTGAAGTGACCGCTCATGTTTTCTGATATGATCTGTGTGCGTGTGTGTGTGCGTCCGTGTGCGCGCGTCTGGAATGTTGTTAGGATTCCCATAATGCCTTTCAGAGCTCAGATGATCACTAACAGCTTTGATTTTGTAAATGTAATAACAGCTGTAATCAGATCACTCAGCAGCGTGTGTGTTTGAGTGTGTGCGTGTGTGTGTGTTTTGACATACGGCAGATAAATGGTGTTCATTGTTGCATCTTATTTGATCGACAGCTGAATTGAATGTTTTTTTATTAACCTGTCAGCATCAACTACCAGTTTAATTCTCTGTTATTCTGTTCTATATAGATATAATTGAGCTTAATCATACAATATTTAGTATTTACAAAGAAAACCATCATTATTTGTGCTTATACTTTGTGTCATTGATGCACAGAAACAGAGTGATGCATAACTGGCTCACTAGATGATGTAGAAATGTAGTTCATTTCTAATGTATAAATAGAAATACTCCATTTTTGGTTTGTTTTGCATGCTCATCTTTCGTAGTGATATTTTTTAACGTGGCACAATTAATTACCAGTCTATTGTGCTGTTTTGAATCAGTGTTTGAGGTGTAACGCTGCTCTTTCTCTCTGTGTTTTTAAGGCTAAAACACTTAGGAAACAGATCCAGCAAACGTTCAAGCAGTTCGCCAACCTGAACGATGAGCAGAGCGTCCTCAAGTTTTTCGAGATCCTGGCGCCGGTTTACAGATTCGACAAAGAGTGTTTCCGCTGCGCTCTCGGGGTACGTCACATCACTGCTCATCATCACTTAACATACTGAGGAAAATGACTGAAAATGCTGATGAAATATTGTGGAAAATGTCTAGAAATACTGATGAAAATACTGATGAACATACTGCTAAACAATGACTGAAAATACAGATAAAATACTGATAAAATACTAATGTACTGCTGAAAACGACTGAAAAATGACTAAAATATAGCTGAAATACTGCTGAAAATATTGATGAACATACTGCTAAAAAATGACTGAGAATACAGATAAAAATACTGGTAAAATACTAACATACTGCTGAAAATGACTAAAATATAGCTGAAAAACTGCTGAAAATATTAATGAACATACTGCTACAAATAAGTGAAGTTATTGTTGAAAATGACTAAAATATTACTCAAAATGATTAAAATCCTGGATTGTTCTGCCATCTAGTGCTCATTGATGAAATTACACACTCTGATACTGATGGAATGAAGTGTTACCAGACCATAAATGTTTCTTATTAGTCATTAAACTGTATTTGGCATTATATTATATACTATATGATACATTTGGAGAAGAGAAATGAATGCTTTTATTTAGCGGGGTGCATTAAATTGTTCTAAAATGAAAGTAAAAACATTTGCGTTACAGAATGGTGAATTAATAACCTTTAAACTTTCTATTTATTAAAAAAATCCTAAAAAAAAATGTATCACAGTTTCCACCAAAATGTGAAGCAACTGAAATAATTAAATGTATTAATAAATCTTAATTTTTTTCCAAAATCTTTCAAAAATATTACAGTAAACTAAATCATCATTTAAATACAGTGTAAATTCACTAATGTTGATCCTGGACCATCATCATTTAAATACAGTGTAAATTTACTAATGTTGATCCTGGACCATCATCATCATTTAAATACAGTGTAAATTCACTAATGTTGATCCTGGATCATCATCATCATTTAAATACAGTGTAAATTCACTAATGTTGATCCTGGACCATCATCATTTAAATACAGTGTAAATTCACTAAAGTTGATCCTGGATCATCATCATTATTTAAATACAGTGTAAATTCACTAAAGTTGATCCTGGATCATCATCATTATTTAAATACAGTGTAAATTCACTAATGTTGATCCTGGACCATCATCATCATTTAAATACAGTGTAAATTCACTAATGTTGATCCTGGACCATCATCATCATTTAAATACAGTGTAAATTCACTAATGTTGATCCTGGACCATCATCATTGTTTAAATACAGTGTAAAATGACCAATGTTGATCCTGGATCATCATCATTTAAATACAGTGTAAATTCACTAATGTTGATCCTGGATCATCATCATTTAAATACAGTGTAAATTCACTAATGTTGATCCTGGACCATCGTCATCATTTAAATACAGTGTAAATTCACTAATGTTGATCCTGGACCATCATCATTTAAATACAGTGTAAATTCACTAAAGTTGATCCTGGATCATCATCATTATTTAAATACAGTGTAAATTCACTAATGTTGATCCTGGACCATCATCATCATTTAAATACAGTGTAAATTCACTAAAGTTGATCCTGGACCATCATCATTATTTAAATACAGTGTAAATTCACTCATGTTGATCCTGGACCATCATCATCATTTAAATACAGTGTAAATTCACTCATGTTGATCCTGGACCATCATCATCATTTAAATACAGTGTAAATTCACCAATGTTGATCCTGGACCATCATCATCATTTAAATACAGTGTAAATTCACTAATGTTGATCCTGGACCATCATCATCATTTAAATACAGTGTAAATTCACTAATGTTGATCCTGGACCATCATCATCATTTAAATACAGTGTAAATTCACTAATGTTGATCCTGGACCATCATCATCATTTAAATACAGTGTAAATTCACTAATGTTGATCCTGGACCATCATCATTGTTTAAATACAGTGTAAAATGACCAATGTTGATCCTGGATCATCATCATTTAAATACAGTGTAAATTCACTAATGTTGATCCTGGATCATCATCATTTAAATACAGTGTAAATTCACTAATGTTGATCCTGGACCATCGTCATCATTTAAATACAGTGTAAATTCACTAATGTTGATCCTGGACCATCATCATTTAAATACAGTGTAAATTCACTAATGTTGATCCTGGATCATCATCATCATTTAAATACAGTGTAAATTCACTAATGTTGATCCTGGACCATCATCATCATTTAAATACAGTGTAAATTCACTAATGTTGATCCTGGACCATCATTATTTAAATACAGTGTAAATTCACTAATGTTGATCCTGGATCATCATCATTTAAATACAGTGTAAATTCACCAATGTTGATCCTGGACCATCATCATTATTTAAATACAGTGTAAATTCACTTATGTTGATCCTGGACCATCATCATCATTTAAATACAGTGTAAATTCACTAATGTTGATCCTGGACCATCATCATCATTTAATTACAGTGTAAATTCACTAATGTTGATCCTGGACCATCATCATCATTTAAATGCAGTGTAAATTCACTAATGTTGATCCTGGACCATCATCATTTAAATACAGTGTAAATTCACCAATGTTGATCCTGGACCATCATCATTATTTAAATACAGTGTAAATTCACTTATGTTGATCCTGGACCATCATCATCATTTAAATACAGTGTAAATTCACTAATGTTGATCCTGGACCTTCATCATCATTTAATTATAGTGTAATTTCACTAATGTTGATCCTGGACCATCATCATCATTTAAATACAGTGTAAATTCACTAATGTTGATCTTGGATCATCATCATTTAAATACAGTGTAAATTGACCAATGTTGATCCTGGACCATCATCATCATTTAAATACAGTGTAAATTGACCAATGTTGATCCTGGACCATCATCATCATTTAAATACAGTGTAAATTCACTAATGTTGATCCTGGACCATCATCATCATTTAAATACAGTGTAAATTCACTAATGTTGATCCTGGACCATCATCATTTAAATACAGTGTAAATTGACCAATGTTGATCCTGGACCATCATCATCATTTAAATACAGTGTAAATTCACTAATGTTGATCCTGGACCATCATCATCATCATTTAAATACAGTGTAAATTCACTAATGTTGATCCTGGACCATCATTATTTAAATACAGTGTAAATTGACCAATGTTGATCCTGGATCATTATCATTTAAATACAGTGTAAATTCACTAATGTTGATCCTGGACCATCATCATTTAAATACAGTGTAAATTCACTAATGTTGATCCTGGACCGACATCATCATTTAAATACAGTGTAAATTCACTAATGTTGATCCTGGACCATCATCATCATTTAAATACAGTGTAAATTCACTAATGTTGATCCTGGACCATCATCATCATTTAAATACAGTGTAAATTCACTAATTTTGATCCTGGACCATCATCATCATTTAAATACAGTGTAAATTCACTAATGTTGATCCTGGATCATCATCGTTTAAATACAGTGTAAATTCCCCAATGTTGATTCTGGATCATCATCATTTAAATACAGTGTAAATTCACTAATGTTGATCCTGGACCATCATCATTATTTAAATACAGTGTAAATTCACTAATGTTAATCCTTGACCATCATCATTTAAATACAGTGTAAATTCACTAATGTTGATCCTGGATCATCATCATTTAAATACAGTGTAAATTCACTAATGTTGATCCTGGACCATCATCATTTAAATACAGTGTAAATTCACTAATGTTGATCCTGGACCATCATCATTTAAATACAGTGTAAATTCACTAATGTTGATCCTGGACCATCATCATCATTTAAATACAGTGTAAATTCACTAATGTTGATCCTGGACCATCATCATCATTTAAATACAGTGTAAATTCACTAATGTTGATCCTGGACCATCATCATCATTTAAATACAGTGTAAATTCACTAATGTTGATCCTGGACCATCATCATCATTTAAATACAGTGTAAATTCACTAATGTTGATCCTGGACCATCATCATTTAAATACAGTGTAAATTCACTAATGTTGATCCTGGACCATCATCATTTAAATACAGTGTAAATTCAGTACTGTTGATCCTGGATCATCATCATTTAAATACAGTGTAAATTGACCAATGTTGATCCTGGACCATCATCATCATTTAAATACAGTGTAAATTCACTAATGTTGATCCTGGACCATCATCATTTAAATACAGTGTAAATTCACCAATTTTGATCCTGGACCATCATCATTTAAATACAGTGTAAATTGACCAATGTTGATCCTGGACCATCATCATCATTTAAATACAGTGTAAATTCACTAATGTTGATCCTGGACCATCATCATCATTTAAATACAGTGTAAATTCACTAATGTTGATCCTGGATCATCATCATTTAAATACAGTGTAAATTCACTAATGTTGATCCTGGACCATCATCATCATTTAAATACAGTGTAAATTCACCAATGTTGATCCTGGATCATCATCATTTAAATACAGTGTAAATTCACTAATGTTGATCCTGGACCTTCATCATCATTTAAATACAGTGTAAATTCACTAATGTTGATCCTGGACCATCATTATTTAAATACAGTGTAAATTCACTAATGTTGATCCTGGACAATCATCATTATTTAAATACAGTGTAAATTCACTTATGTTGATCCTGGACCATCATCATCATTTAAATACAGTGTAAATTCACTAATGTTGATCCTGGACCATCATCATCATTTAAATACAGTGTAAATTCACTAATGTTGATCCTGGACCATCATCATCATTTAAATACAGTGTAAATTCACTAATGTTGATCCTGGACCATCATCATCATTTAAATGCAGTGTAAATTCACTAATGTTGATCCTGGACCTTCATCATCATTTAATTATAGTGTAATTCACTAATGTTGATCCTGGACCATCATCATCATTTAAATACAGTGTAATTTCACTAATGTTGATCCTGGACCATCATCATTTAAATACAGTGTAAATTCACTAATGTTGATCTTGGATCATCATCATTTAAATACAGTGTAAATTCACTAATGTTGATCCTGGATCATCATCATTTAAATACAGTGTAATTTCACTAATGTTGATCCTGGACCGACATCATCATTTAAATACAGTCTAAATTCACTAATGTTGATCCTGGACCATCATCATTTAAATACAGTGTAAATTCACTAATGTTGATCCTGGACCATCATCATTTAAATACAGTGTAAATTCACTAATGTTGATCCTGGACCGACATCATCATTTAAATACAGTCTAAATTCACTAATGTTGATCCTGGATCATCATCATTTAAATACAGTGTAAATTGACCAATGTTGATCCTGGACCATCATCATCATTTAAATACAGTGTAAATTGACCAATGTTGATCCTGGACCATCATCATCATTTAAATACAGTGTAAATTCACTAATGTTGATCCTGGATCATCCTAATTTAAATACAGTGTAAATTCACTAATGTTGATCCTGGACCATCATCATCATCATTTAAATACAGTGTAAATTCACTAATGTTGATCCTGGACCATCATCATTTAAATACAGTGTAAATTGACCAATGTTGATCCTGGACCATCATCATCATTTAAATACAGTGTAAATTCACTAATGTTGATGCTGGATCATCATCATTTAAATACAGTGTAAATTCACTAATGTTGATCCTGGACCGACATCATCATTTAAATACAGTCTAAATTCACTAATGTTGATCCTGGACCATCATCATTTAAATACAGTGTAAATTCACTAATGTTGATCCTGGATCATCATCATTTAAATACAGTGTAAATTCACTAATGTTGATCCTGGACCATCATCATCATTTAAATACAGTGTAAATTCACTAATGTTGATCTTGGATCATCATCATTTAAATACAGTGTAAATTCACTAATGTTGATCCTGGACCATCATCATTTAAATACAGTGTAAATTCACTAATGTTGATCCTGGACCTTCATCATCATTTAAATACAGTGTAAATTCACTAATGTTGATCCTGGACCATCATCATTTAAATACAGTGTAAATTCACTAATGTTGATCCTGGACCATCATTATTTAAATACAGTGTAAATTCACTAATGTTGATCCTGGACAATCATCATTATTTAAATACAGTGTAAATTCACTTATGTTGATCCTGGACCATCATCATCATTTAAATACAGTGTAAATTCACTAATGTTGATCCTGGACCATCATCATCATTTAAATACAGTGTAAATTCACTAATGTTGATCCTGGACCATCATCATCATTTAAATGCAGTGTAAATTCACTAATGTTGATCCTGGACCTTCATCATCATTTAATTATAGTGTAATTTCACTAATGTTGATCCTGGACCATCATCATCATTTAAATACAGTGTAATTTCACTAATGTTGATCCTGGACCATCATCATTTAAATACAGTGTAAATTCACTAATGTTGATCTTGGATCATCATCATTTAAATACAGTGTAAATTCACTAATGTTGATCCTGGATCATCATCATTTAAATACAGTGTAATTTCACTAATGTTGATCCTGGACCGACATCATCATTTAAATACAGTCTAAATTCACTAATGTTGATCCTGGACCATCATCATTTAAATACAGTGTAAATTCACTAATGTTGATCCTGGATCATCCTAATTTAAATACAGTGTAAATTCACTAATGTTGATCCTGGACCATCATCATCATCATTTAAATACAGTGTAAATTCACTAATGTTGATCCTGGACCATCATCATTTAAATACAGTGTAAATTGACCAATGTTGATCCTGGACCATCATCATCATTTAAATACAGTGTAAATTCACTAATGTTGATGCTGGATCATCATCATTTAAATACAGTGTAAATTCACTAATGTTGATCCTGGACCGACATCATCATTTAAATACAGTCTAAATTCACTAATGTTGATCCTGGACCATCATCATTTAAATACAGTGTAAATTCACTAATGTTGATCCTGGACCGACATCATCATTTAAATACAGTCTAAATTCACTAATGTTGATCCTGGACCATCATCATTTAAATACAGTGTAAATTCACTAATGTTGATCCTGGATCATCATCATTTAAATACAGTGTAAATTCACTAATGTTGATCCTGGACCATCATCATCATTTAAATACAGTGTAAATTCACTAATGTTGATCTTGGATCATCATCATTTAAATACAGTGTAAATTCACTAATGTTGATCCTGGATCATCATCATTTAAATACAGTGTAAATTCACTAATGTTGATCCTGGACCATCATTATTTAAATACAGTGTAAATTGACCAATGTTGATCCTGGACCATCATCATCATTTAAATACAATGTAAATTCACTAATGTTGATCCTGGACCATCATCATCATTTAAATACAGTGTAAATTCACTAATGTTGATCCTGGACCATCATCATTTAAATACAGTGTAAATTCACTAATGTTGATCCTGGACCATCATCATCATTTAAATACAGTGTAAATTCACTAATGTTGATCCTGGACCATCATCATTTAAATACAGTGTAAATTCACTAATGTTGATCCTGGACCATCATCATCATTTAAATACAGTGTAAATTCACTAATGTTGATCCTGGACCATCATCATCATTTAAATACAGTGTAAATTCACTAATGTTGATCCTGGACCATCATCATCATTTAAATACAGTGTAAATTCACTAATGTTGATCCTGGACCATCATCATCATTTAAATACAGTGTAAATTCACTAATGTTGATCCTGGACCATCATCATCATTTAAATACAGTGTAAATTCACTAATGTTGATCCTGGATCATCATCATTTAAATACAGTGTAAATTCACTAATGTTGATCCTGGACCATCATCATTTAAATACAGTGTAAATTCACTAATGTTGATCCTGGACCATCATCATCATTTAAATACAGTGTAAATTCACTAATTTTGATCCTGGACCATCATCATCATTTAAATACAGTGTAAATTCACTAATGTAGATCCTGGACCATCATCATCATTTAAATACAGTGTAAATTCACTAATGTTGATCCTGGATCATCATCATTTAAATACAGTGTAAATTCACTAATGTTGATCCTGGACCATCATCATCATTTAAATACAGTGTAAATTCACCAATGTTGATCCTGGATCATCATCATTTAAATACAGTGTAAATTCACTAATGTTGATCCTGGACCATCATCATCATTTAAATACAGTGTAAGTTCACTAATGTTGATCCTGGACCATCATTATTTAAATACAGTGTAAATTCACTAATGTTGATCCTGGACCATCATCATCATTTAAATACAGTGTAAATTCACTAAAGTTGATCCTGGACCATCATCATTTAAATACAGTGTAAATTCACCAATGTTGATCCTGGACCATCATCATCATTTAAATACAGTGTAAATTCACTAATGTTGATCCTGGACTATCATTATTTAAATACAGTGTAAGTTCACTAATGTTGATCCTGGACTATCATTATTTAAATACAGTGTAAATTCACTAATGTTGATCCTGGACCATCATCATCATTTAAATACAGTGTAAATTCACTAAAGTTGATCCTGGACCATCATCATCATTTAAATACAGTGTAAGTTCACTAATGTTGATCCTGGACCATCATTATTTAAATACAGTGTAAATTCACTAATGTTGATCCTGGACCATCATCATCATTTAAATACAGTGTAAATTCACTAAAGTTGATCCTGGACCATCATCATCTTTTAAATACAGTGTAAATTCACCAATGTTGATCCTGGACCATCATCATCATTTAAATACAGTGTAAATTCACTAATGTTGATCCTGGACTATCATTATTTAAATACAGTGTAAGTTCACTAATGTTGATCCTGGACTATCATTATTTAAATACAGTGTAAATTCACTAATGTTGATCCTGGACCATCATCATCATTTAAATACAGTGTAAATTCACTAAAGTTGATCCTGGACCATCATCATCATTTAAATACAGTGTAAATTCACTAATGTTGATCCTGGACCATCATTATTTAAATACAGCGTAAATTGACCAATGTTGATCCTGGACCATCATCATCATTTAAATACAATGTAAATTCACTAAAGTTGATCCTGGACCATCATCATCATTTAAATACAGTGTAAATTCACTAATGTTGATCCTGGACCATCATCATCATTTAAATACAGTGTAAATTCACTAAAGTTGATCCTGGACCATCATCATCATTTAAATACAGTGTAAATTCACTAATGTTGATCCTGGACCATCATCATCATTTAAATACAGTGTAAATTCACTAATGTTGATCCTGGATCATCATCATTTAAATACAGTGTAAATTCACTAATGTTGATCCTGGACCATCATCATCATTTAAATACAGTGTAAATTCACTAATGTTGATCCTGGATCATCATCATTTAAATACAGTGTAAATTCACTAATGTTGATCCTGGACCATCATCATTGTTTAAATACAGTGTAAAATGACCAATGTTGATCCTGGACCATCATCATTTAAATACAGTGTAAATTCACTAATGTTGATCCTGGACCATCATCATTGTTTAAATACAGTGTAAAATGACCAATGTTGATCCTGGATCATCATCATTTAAATACAGTGTAAATTCACTAATGTTGATCCTGGACCATCATCATCATTTAAATACAGTGTAAATTGACCAATGTTGATCCTGGATCATCATAATTTAAAGACAGTGTAAATTCACTAATGTTGATCCTGGATCATCATCATTTAAATACAGTGTAAATTCACTAATGTTGATCCTGGACCATCATCATTATTTAAATACAGTGTAAATTGACCAATGTTGATCCTGGACCATCATCATCATTTAAATACAGTGTAAATTCACTAAAGTTGATCCTGGACCATCATCATCATTTAAATACAGTGTAAATTCACTAAAGTTGATCCTGGACCATCATCATTTAAATACAGTGTAAATTCACTAATGTTGATCCTGGACCATCATCATCATTTAAATACAGTGTAAATTCACTAAAGTTGATCCTGGACCATCATCATCATTTAAATACAGTGTAAATTCACTAATGTTGATCCTGGACCATCATCATTATTTAAATACAGTGTAAATTGACCAATGTTGATCCTGGATCATCATCATTTAAATACAGTGTAAATTCACTAATGTTGATCCTGGATCATCATCATTTAAATACAGTGTAAATTCACTAATGTTGATCCTGGACCATCATCATCATTTAAATACAGTGTAAATTCACTAATGTTGATCCTGGACCATCATCATTTAAATACAGTGTAAATTCACTAATGTTGATCCTGGACCATCATCATTGTTTAAATACAGTGTAAAATGACCAATGTTGATCCTGGATCATCATCATTTAAATACAGTGTAAATTCACTAATGTTGATCCTGGACCATCATCATCATTTAAATACAGTGTAAATTGACCAATGTTGATCCTGGATCATCATAATTTAAATACAGTGTAAATTCACTAATGTTGATCCTGGACCATCATCATTATTTAAATACAGTGTAAATTGACCAATGTTGATCCTGGACCATCATCATCATTTAAATACAGTGTAAATTCACTAAAGTTGATCCTGGACCATCATCATCTTTTAAATACAGTGTAAATTCACCAATGTTGATCCTGGACCATCATCATCATTTAAATACAGTGTAAATTCACTAATGTTGATCCTGGACCATCATCATCATTTAAATACAGTGTAAATTCACTAATTTTGATCCTGGACCATCATTATTTAAATACAGTGTAAATTGACCAATGTTGATCCTGGACCATCATCATCATTTAAATACAATGTAAATTCACTAATGTTGATCCTGGACCATCATCATCATTTAAATACAGTGTAAATCCACTAATGTTGATCCTGGACCATCATCATCATTTAAATACAGTGTAAATTCACTAATGTTGATCCTGGACCATCATCATCATTAAAATACAGTGTAAATTCACTAATGTTGATCCTGGACCATCATCATCATTTAAATACAGTGTAAATTCACTAATGTTGATCCTGGACCATCATCATTTAAATACAGTGTAAACTCACTAATGTTGATCCTGGACCATCATCATCATTTAAATACAGTGTAAATTCACTAATGTTGATCCTGGACCATCATCATCATTTAAATACAGTGTAAATTCACTAATGTTGATCCTGGACCATCATCATTTAAATACAGTGTAAACTCACTAATGTTGATCCTGGACCATCATCATCATTTAAATACAGTGTAAATTCACTAATGTTGATCCTGGACCATCATCATCATTTAAATACAGTGTAAATTCACTAATGTTGATCCTGGATCATCATCGTTTAAATACAGTGTAAATTCCCCAATGTTGATTCTGGATCATCATCATTTAAATACAGTGTAAATTCACTAATGTTGATCCTGGACCATCATCATCATTTAAATACAGTGTAAATTCACTAATGTTAATCCTTGACCATCATCATTTAAATACAGTGTAAATTCACTAATGTTGATCCTTGACCATCATCATTTAAATACAGTGTAAATTCACTAATGTTGATCCTGGACCATCATCATCATTTAAATACAGTGTAAATTCACTAATGTTGATCCTGGACCATCATCATCATTTAAATACAGTGTAAATTCACTAATGTTGATCCTGGACCATCATCATTTAAATACAGTGTAAATTCACTAATGTTGATCCTGGACCTTCATCATCATTTAAATACAGTGTAAATTCACTAATGTTGATCCTGGACCTTCATCATCATTTAAATACAGTGTAAATTCACTAATGTTGATCCTGGACCATCATCATCATTTAAATACAGTGTAAATTCACTAATGTTGATCCTGGACCATCATCATCATTTAAATACAGTGTAAATTCACTAATGTTGATCCTGGACCATCATCATCATTTAAATACAGTGTAAATTGACCAATGTTGATCCTAAACCATCATCATCATTTAAATACAGTGTAAATTCACTAATGTTGATCCTGGACCATCATCATCATTTAAATACAGTGTAAATTCACTAATGTTGATCCTGGACCTTCATCATCATTTAAATACAGTGTAAATTCACTAATGTTGATCCTTGATCATCATCATTTAAATACAGTGTAAATTCACTAATGTTGATCCTGGACCATCATCATCATTTAAATACAGTGTAAATTCAATAATGTTGATCCTGGACCATCATTATTTAAATACAGTGTAAATTGACCAATGTTGATCCTGGATCATCATCATTATTTAAATACAGTGTAAATTCACTAATGTTGATCCTGGACCATCATCATCATTTAAATA
Source organism: Danio kyathit (assembly GCA_903798195.1). Taxonomy (NCBI): domain Eukaryota; kingdom Metazoa; phylum Chordata; class Actinopteri; order Cypriniformes; family Danionidae; genus Danio; species Danio kyathit. The sequence continues at coordinate 2,728,080 of LR812537.1, forward strand.
CAGTGTAAATTGACCAATGTTGATCCTGGATCATCATCATTATTTAAATACAGTGTAAATTCACTTATGTTGATCCTGGATCATCATCATTTAAATATAGTGTAAATTCACCAATGTTGATCCTGGACCATCATCATTTAAATATAGTGTAAATTCACTAATGTTGATCCTGGACCATCATCATCATTTAAATACAGTGTAAATTCACTAATGTTGATCCTGGACCATCATCATCATTTAAATACAGTGTAAATTCACTAATGTTGATCCTGGACCATCATCATCATTTAAATACAGTGTAAATTGACCAATGTTGATCCTGGATCATCATCATTATTTAAATACAGTGTAAATTCACTTATGTTGATCCTGGACCATCATCATCATTTAAATACAGTGTAAATTCACTAATGTTGATCCTGGACCATCATCATCATTTAAATACAGTGTAAATTCACTAATGTTGATCCTGGACCATCATCATCATCATTTAAATACAGTGTAAATTCACTAATGTTGATCCTGGACCATCATCATTTAAATACAGTGTAAATTCACTAAAGTTGATCCTGGACCATCATCATCATTTAAATACAGTGTAAATTCACTAATGTTGATCCTGGACCATCATCATCATTTAAATACAGTGTAAATTCACTAATGTTGATCCTGGACCATCATCATCATTTAAATACAGTGTAAATTCACTAATGTTGATCCTGGACCATCATCATCATCATTTAAATACAGTGTAAATTCACTAATGTTGATCCTGGACCATCATCATCATTTAAATACAGTGTAAATTGACCAATGTTGATCCTGGACCATCATCATCATTTAAATACAGTGTAAATTGACCAATGTTGATCCTGGATCATCATCATTTAAATACAGTGTAAGTTCACTAATGTTGATCCTGGACCATCATCATTTAAATACAGTGTAAATTGACCAATGTTGATCCTGGACCATCATCATCATTTAAATACAGTGTAAATTCACTAATGTTGATCCTGGACCATCATCATCATTTAAATGAAGTGTAATTCTTTATTTTTATTTATTTACTAATATTATTATGCTTTCTTTAATAAATAATTTTCAAAAATGTCAAATATTATTACAATTTTAATTACTTTTTTAGTATTACTGCATTTTTGATCAAATAAATGACACTTTGTTGAATAATAAATTAATTTAAAAAAATCTTTTTTTATAAGTAAATTTTGTGCTACAGTAATTCATTAAGTTAGAGTCCTTGTGTGACTATTTGTATCTTTAAATGTTCAATTAATTACATTTTTATTGAAATATTTGTTTAAAAAATTGTTAATAATGTTTACCTTTCGCTCTTTGATTCTTTTTCAGTCGAGTTGGGTCATCTCAGTGGATCTTGCGATTGGTCCAGAAGAGGGCATCAGTTACCTGACAGACAAGGGCTCCACGGTAATAATAATAATAATTTATAATAATAATTATGATTCCTTACATTTATATAGCTCTTTTCTAGACACTCAAAGCGCTTTACACAGGGGGGGGGGTCCTCATAAACCATCAGTGTGCAGCATCCACCTGGATGATACGCCTGCAGTCACATTGCGCCAGACCGCACACCACACACCAGCTGATTGGTGGAGAGGAGACAGAGTGATGAAGCCAATTATCATATGGGGATGGTTAGGAGGCCATGATGGACAGAGGCGAGTTGCCAAATTTGGCCAGGATGCTAGGGTTAAATCCCTACTTTTTTCCTGGGATTTTTAACGACTACAGAGAGTCAGGACCTCGTTTTAACGGCGCTCACTGAACAGTGTAGTGTCCTCTTCACTATACTGGGACATTAGGACTCACACAGACTGCAGGCCTGCTGGCCTCACTAACACCACTTCCGGCAGCAACCTAGCTTTCCCATGTGGTCTCCCATCCAGGTACTGACCAGGCTCAGCCCTGCTTAGCTTCAGTGGCCGACCATGTAAGAGTTGCAGAGAGCTAGCTGGAGGTAACAATATTACCTCCATCTCCATAGCAACAACCAATGAGTTCCATCTATTTATCTTAATCTGAGTTATGTTTGTTTATTAGTTCTATTTATGAGTAGCTCCGCCCACAGTCAAATCTCATTGGTCCTGGTATTAAAAACAAAGGTTCTGAGTGGCTCTAAAGTAAATAAGTCATCAATGAAGTCTGAGCTGAGCTGAGTTTGCTCTTATAATAATGATTCAGTTCAGCTCAATAGGAATAGCATTGTTTAAAGATTTGATTGGCTGTAGGACTGATGCTAGGAAATGTTGAGGCTCAGCAGTCTGAAGTTTGTGACAGGGAATTTCTTCATGTTTTCTGTGACGCATGAGCACATGTTTCTCTGTTTTCAGCCCACACACCTGGCCAACTTGACTCAGGTGCAGAGCATCCATTACTCCTGCGTGGAGGAGAAGGAGAGGAAGGGTGTGTTACAGCTGGACGTGGCTGGAGCCGCAGAGGTAACACACACAGATGTGAAGCGCTGATGTTTTGATGACTGCTGGAAGTGTTTAGATTGTGATCTGTGAGTCAGGAGGCTGTAAATCCAGCTCTGCATGCTGTAATTTCTGTCTGTCACTGTTATTTTGGGTCTTGGCATCTTCATCTGTACTTCATCTGACCGTGTTTTTCTCTCTTTCTGACTGTCTGTTTTTGGGGAGACATCTTTACACAGGTTTAGAGAATCTGGTGGATGTCTTTGTTGTGTTATTGTTAAAAAAAACTGAGATTATTAAAAAGAAGTTGGAGTATAACAGACAAAATATATGTAAATATTAGATATACTATTTATACTACATATACTATATAGACTAAATATACCGTATTTATACTAAATATACTATATAGATAGAGCATATATACTAAACTAAAAAAATAAAGCTAATCAGAAAGATTGTCTTATGTAAATAGAATAAAATGAATAAAAATGGCAGATTGCAAGATTAATAAAATGTAAATAAATATTAAAATCAAAATTTGAAAAAATATATGTACATTAGAAATGTTGCCTAGGCAACCAGCTAAAATATCTGAGATCAGGGGCATAACAACCAGGGGGGACGGGGATATGTCCCCCTCACTTTTAGAGACAGACCATTTAGAAACAGGTGATTAAGAATGTAAACTTTTGGATTTCATACAGCTGTGACCCCCCCCCCCCCCCCCCCCCCCCCACCCACACACACACACACACTTTTAAAATGTCCACTCCGCCCCTGTCTGAGATCATTTGTGGGCGTGTCTGTGATAATGTGTGGGTGTGTCTGAGATCATTTGTGGGCATGTCTGAGATAATGTGTGGGTGTGTCTGAGATCATTTGTGGGCGTGTCTGTGATAATGTGTGGGTGTGTCTGAGATGATTTGTGGGCATGTCTGAAATAATGTGTGGGTGTGTCTGAGATGATTTGTGGGCATGTCTGAAGTAATGTGTGGGTGTGTCTGAGATCATTTGTGGGCATGTCTGAGATAATGTGTGGGTGTGTCTGAGATCATTTGTGGGCGTGTCTGTGATAATGTGTGGGTGTGTCTGAGATGATTTGTGGGCATGTCTGAAATAATGTGTGAGTGTGTCTGAGATGATTTGTGGGCATGTCTGAAGTAATGTGTGGGTGTGTCTGAGATGATTTGTGGGCATGTCTGAGATAATGTGTGGGTGTGTCTCAGATAATTTGTGGGCGTGTCTAAGATCATTTGTGGGCATTTATGATAATGTGTTGGTGTGTCTGAGATAATTTGTCAGCGTGTCTGAGATAATTTGTGGACGTGTCTGAGATAATGTGTGGGTGTGTCTGAGATAATGTGAGGGTGTGTCTAAGAGAATTTGTGGGCATGTCTGAGATAATGTGTGGGTGTGTCTAAGATAATTTGTGGGCGTGTCTGAGATAATGTGTGGGTGTGTCTGAGATAATTAGTGGGCATGTCTGAGATAAGGTGTGGGTGTGTCTAAGATCATTTGTGGGCGTGTCTAAGATAATTTGTGGGCGTATATGAGATAATTTGTGGGCGTATCTGAAATGTGTGGCGTATATGAGATCATTTGTGGGCGTATCTGAAATCTTTGGCGTATATGAGATCATTTGTGGGCGTATCTGAAATCTTTGGCGTATATGGGATAATTTGTGGGCGTATCTGATGTAATTTGTCAGTCTATCTGAGATAATTTGTGGGCCTATCTAAAATCATTTGTGGGCGTATATGAGATCATTTGTGCCTGTATCTGAAATCATTTGTGGGCATATCTAAAATAAATGTGGGCATGTTTGTGAAATTGTGGGTGTATAATAGATAATCTGTGGGCGTATCTAAATTTAATTTGTGGGCGTATATTAGATAATTTGTGGGCGTATCTGAAAAAATTTGTGGGCATGTCTGACATAATTTGTGGATGTCTCAATTTGTGGGCATGTCTGAGATAATTTGTGGGTGTGTCTGAGATCATTTGTGGGCGTATCTAAAATAATTGTGGGCGTAAATGAGAATTTTTGGGGCGTATCTGAAATAATTGTGGCCGTATTTGAGAATTTTCGCTCGTGTATTAGATAATCTGTGGGCGTATCTAAATTTATTCTGGCGAGTATATGAGATAACTTGTGGGCATACATATGAAATAATTTGTGGGCGTGTCTGAGATAATTTGTGGATGTCTTAATTTGTGGGCATGTCTGAGCTAACGACATGTCTGAGCATTGTCTGAGATCATTTGTGGGTGTGTATGGGATAATTTGTGGGCGTATCTGAGATCATATGTGGATGTCTTGTATTGTTTGTGGGCGTGTCTGATACTGTTTGTGGATGCCTTATATAATTTGTGGGTGTGTCAGATCATTTGTGGGCGTGTCTGATATTTATGTGCATGTCTGAGATCATTTTAGACCCTTTGTCAGCATTGTGGGTGTGTCTCCAGTGTGTGTGTGTGGTCAGTGCAGCTGGTCTGTGTTGTATCTTGACCTCATCATGAGGCTGCTGTGTGTGATAAAGGCTCATTGTGAGTGTGTTTGCTTCTCGTAGCCTCTCACGATCAGCACGCCGTCTTTCTCCACCGCCGAGAACATGGCCGACCTCATAGATGGATACTGTCGCCTGCTCAACGCCGTCAGCCAGTCCTTCATCATCAGACCTCAGAAAGGTACACACTGATGCATTGTGGGATGTCTAGAGTATAGAGCCTGTACGCTATGAATGGGATGCATTGAGTGGGGAATCCCAATGCAAATAGAAAGTGTAGAACTTTCTATATATAGAAACTGAAGTGAGATATGAAGCGCAGTTGTTGGTGTTTGGGTGTGTCGTGTTTCTCTGTTTGATTTATACACTGATGTTGTGTGTTTTTCTGGTCTACAGATGGTGAAAGAGCTCTTCCATCCATTCCAAAGTAAGTCGTAAATCCAGAGCGCTGAGCTGTTTAATAAACTGACGTCAGGCTGGAGATTCATACGATCTTGCAGTGAAGCTTCAGTGCATCCAAAACAAAACTAAACTACAGACTGCCAGTACAGCAGGAGGAGGAGATGTTTTGTGAATAATGCAGTTTTTTTACAGAGAAGTTTTCAAAAGTGCTTCATTGGACTAATTGAAAAATCTAAAGTCTGGAGAAAAAAATAAATATTAATATTATAAAATGCTGAATTATATTGTGCATTGCATATATATAATATTTTATCATATTTAAAAAAAAAAAAAAATATATATATATATATATATATATATATATATTAGTCATTTAAAAATATTGTAACATTATAAAATGAGTTATTGGTATTATTAATATTATTATTATTATAAAATGATGAGTTATTTTGCATTGCGGCGACGCAGTGGTGCAGTAGGTAGTGCTGTCGCCTCACAGCAAGAAGGTCACTGGTTCGAGCCTCGGCTGGGTCACTTGGCCTTTCTGTGTGGAATTTGCATGTTCTCCCTGCGTTCGGTTGGGTTTCCTCTGGGTGCTCCGGTTTCCCCCACAGTCCAAAAACATGCGGTATAGGGGAATTGGATAGGCTAAATTGTTCAAAGTGTATGAGTGTGAATGCATGTGTATGGATGTTTCCCAGTGATGGGTTGCAGCTGGAAGGGCATCCGCTGCGTAAAACATGTGCTGGATAAGTTGGCAGTTCATTCCACTGTGGCGACCCCGGATTAATAAAGGGACTAAGCCGAAAAGAAAATTAATGAATGAATATTTTGCATTACATATATATATAATAATTTATAATATTTTAAAATATATAAAATATTAAAAAATATTATAAAAAGTGAATTATTATTATTATTAATGGTAATATTATTATTATTATTATTATTATAAAATGCTGATTTATATTTTACATTGCATATATATAATATTTTATCATATTTAATAAAATATATAGACATTTAAAAAATATGGTAATATTATAAAATGAGTTTTTATTGGTATTATTATTATTATTATTATTATTATTATTATTAATAATAATTATATTATTATTACTATTATTATAAAATGCAGAGTATTTTGCATTGCATATATGTAATGTAATTTTATAATATTTTAAAATATATAAACATTTTTTTAAAATGTTAATATTATAAAATGTATTATTATGATTATTATTATTACTAATAATACTATTGTTATTATTATGAAATGCTGATTTCTATTTTACATAGCATATATTTAATATTTTTAAATATATATAACGTTTTAAAACTATTGTAATTGCACAAATGTTTATTATTATTATTAATATTATTATTATTATTATTATTAAATGCTGATTTATATTTTCCATTGCATTTATACATTTTATCATAGAATTGTTTTTTAAACTAATGTAATATAGTCTTTGTCACTCAGTTCTACTTGCAGGCATTGCATAATTCAGTATAAATTTGGTTATTAATTTTGTTTTCACTTTCAGCCAAATGCACATTTAAAGATTTTAATCTTCACCTGACCCCAGAAAGTTGATAAATCATACCCATATTTGTGCTGGGACACAATAATAATCCTTATTTTGTTTCTGCCACAGACCTGCTAACAATGAGAAGCGGCTTGAGGGGATTCGGGCAGGAGTTCGGGCCATTTCTGTTTCAGGTAACACATCTCAGATTTATATTTATATAATATTTTTAAAGTCTGTTAAACTGATGTCCTGCAGAGTATTCTGGGTGCTGACTCCTCATAGATCTGTCAGCACTGTGAAACAATTCATGTTAAAATGTGTTGTTTAATGGCCTCAGCCACTTGTTCAGTAAGTCTTTGAGATTTGTGCATGTTTTACTGTCCTGCAGACGAAAGTGGTTTATCTGATCATTCAGAAAAATTATTATTAAGTGTTATTATTACTATTATTATTATTGCTGAGTGATTTGGCAAACACCATTAGTAATATCACAGCTTAAAATGATATCCGTTCTTTCTAAGTATGTGCAATATTTAGCTTTTACTAAATAATCCTCAATAATATTTATTAGTATGTTACTTTGGGAGAAAAAACAAAACAAAACTGCATTATGATTGTGTGATGAAGCCTATTACAAAATATTCCTATGTGGGCTTGTGTTTTTATATTTAAAATAAGTCAAGTGCTAATATAAGACAGCACATGCATTAAATAAACAACCACTAGGTGTCACTCCTACATACTACACATTTAAAGGGGACCTATTATTATTATTATTATTATTATCCTTTTACAAGATGAGATGTAAAATAGATCTCTGATGTCCCTAGAACGTGTGTAGTAAAGTTTCAGCTGAAAATACCACACAGATAATGTTTTATATCTCTTTGAAACTGACCTTTGATCCTAATTGTGCCGTTTTGGTGACTGTCGCTTTAAATTCAAATGAGATTGTGCTCTTTTCAGAAGAGGGCGGAGCTATGTGGCAGATTCAGAACACTAATAGTTGAAATCTGCTTCTCACTCAGGGCTGTTTATGCTAATGAGGGAGAGATGGTCACTAGTGGGCGTGGCTTTCCCTCTCTGATGACACTTGCAAACGAGAATGTCAATCAAAGTGTTTCTGCAGACAAGTCTGATTATAACAAATACAATTAATACATGTTTGCCACTAGAAGCTGGTTATATTCCCACACTGCTGACACACAACTGGGTTTAAACTCCTTATAAAAGTGATTTTGCATAATATCTCCCCTTTAATAAACAACACTATAATATATATTTTTATATATATATATATATATATATATATATATATATATATATATATATATATATATATATATATATACACTATAATAAAGTATTTATTAATATATATACAAAAAAGTAATATGTTACAATCTAAAGTCACCTAAAGATTAGTAACTAAATGTGTTTCCTAAAGTAATCTGAATTTGTAATGTATATTTTAGAGACTAATACAGGCTTAAATTTAATATATAATCCTATAACTTTTTCACCCAATACCCTGCATGTCATATGAGATTGTGTGTGTTGTCAGACTGAAATGTTCAGTGTTTTGTGACTGAGCTGGAGGTTAAATATGTGTATCTGGTCTCCATTCCTCCGCCATATTCTCCTGCTTGGCTTCACTGTGTTTCTCTCTCCATCTGTCCTCTGAAGACTCTCTGGTTCAGACGCCCACCAAAGCTGCTAAAGCTCGCCGTTTTCTCCTTCCGTTTGTCCTCTGTTCCCATGATCCTCCTCCTAAGGGTACATGCTGCTCTGTGTGTGTGTGTGTGTGTGCGAACACTAACCTCATCTGATCTCCCTCATTGACACATGTTCTGCATTATCATGTCAGTCTGTTTCTCATTGGTTCATACTGCAGGTGTTTAATATATACTTAGATTTTTTTAGCTGAAGGCGAATGCTGTTTTGATTAAAGTGTGCAATAGTTTTTTTTTATTGTGTCCCTTATAAGGATGTAGTTTTAAAATGTCACTTGACCAATTAAATTATATTTCGCTTCACATGTGATTATTGGGCACGCCTCCTTTGTGACTCCGCCCCCATGATGTGTTTGTTTTGCAGATTGGGCAGGAAACTGAACATAATGTTCATTTATTTAATGTAGGGTTGTCATGATACTGGAATTCGATACCAATTCCCGCTAACATTTGAGAGCAGTTGAGCGTGTTCTCAAACAGCGCTGATTTGCCATTGTGTTCACATGGTCAACAGAAATGACTGTAATTGACCGTGAAGGTCATCAGTTCACTGAACTCACCGTTGTTTACTGAGTGTAAACACAGATACAGGGACACTGGAGCATTTTAAAGCCGCGAAGATCAGCTGGTCTGTTTATAAGCTGACATACGAGCGATCTGCTGATGAATCGACTGATCTTCACAGCTTTAAAATGCTCCAGTGTCCCTGTATCTGTGGTTAAACTGAAGTAATATTTTGTTATTTTGCATTAAAAATATTTTAAATATATAAAATAAACAATAATAATTTATTAATATATAATGTATAATATATATATATATAATTTATTAATATTTTATAATATTTTTCATGTTATAATGATAAGTGCTAAACAATTTTACAGTTTTAAAAAGTATGGATTTATTTTAAGCAAAATTTATTAAAATTTAAAAGTGTCTTATTTTTTTACTCATTTATATGTAAATGCTCATAACATTCAACATATTTGTGAGAGTCATCCCATTTATTTTATTTTATTCATTTTTTATTTTATTTTATTTATTTTTTATATTATTTAATTTAGTTTATTGTATTGTATTTATTTTTTATTTTATTTATTTTTTTATGTTATACATTTTTAATTTAATTTAATTTAATTTTTATTTTATTTATTTTTTATTTTATTTTTATTTTATTTATTTTTTTTTTTTTTTTAATTATTTATTTAATTAAATTTTTTTATTTATTTTTATTTTATTTTATTTCATTTATTTTTTTATTAAATTTTTTTGATTTTATATATATTTTTATATCATTTATATTTTATTTATTTATTTTTATTTTATTTTGTTTTCATTTTTTTTTTTATTCTTTTTTTTTTATTTATTCATTTTGAATTTTATTTAATAAATTTTTTATTTTATTTTATTTTATTATTATTTTTTTTTAATTCAAATTCATTCATTTTCTTCGGCTCAGTTCCTTTGTTTATAAGGGGTCGCCACAGCGGAATGAACCACCAACTTATCCAGCATATGTTTTACACAGGATTTTATTTTATTTTATTTTATTTTGCTACATGAACTTGCCTCCAATAAATATCAGGGACTTTTCCACACGCTTGATCTACACCCATGGCAGAACAATCCCAGTCAGAAGCGTGTCCACGTCCCAATTGAATCCCATCCCACACATTCCTGCAGCACATCTAACCCAATATAACCCACACTAATGACTCCCAGAACAGCATGAACCAAACACATTTACGGCAGGAGCGGCTCACACAACCACTGAGCATTACAAACCAGTTCAAATCCAGTTTTGATGTGTGCAGATGAATTAACCCTTCTCCTCTCTGCTCCTCTCCTATCTTTGCATGGACCTGCAGAAGATCTTAGTGGAGATGGTAAAGTTTGACTTGCAATTTGTTTCCCCCCTAACTAACTCCCTGCTTTCTGTGCGTTCAGAAAAATACTGGAATTATAGATTTTAGTGTAGCTGAGCTGTAGTGAGTTTTGATTGCTTCTCAGTGCACTTGAAGTCTCTTTTGCTCCCTACATTCCTCACAAGATACAATTTTAAAGGTGCAATTATTTCAAGAAGTGAGTAACCTCTTCCAAAAAACAAAAAAAGCTGGACTGAATCTGTTTTGCATGAACACTAAGAGTCACTTCCTTCCCCTCGTCTTTCTCAAGCACAGCCACAGAGCTGCTGAGAGAGGCAGCTGCTATCTGATTGGTTGCTGGGAGAGACAGTGCTCTCTGATTTTTAGCAGGGAGAGACAGCTGCTGTCTGATTGGTTACTAGGAGAGACAGCTGCCCTCCGATTGGCTGCTAGGATCGAGAGTTACCCTCTGATTAGTTACTAGGAGAGACAGCTGCTGACTGATTGGCTGCTAGGAGAGACAGTCACTCTCTGATTGGCTGCTTTGAAAGACAGTCACTCTCTGATTGGTTGCCAGGAGGGACAGTCTCTCTGATTGGTTGCTAGAAGACTAGGAGACTGCTGCTTTCTGATTAGTTGCTGGGAGAGACAGTCACTCTCTGGTTGGCTGCTTTGAGAGACATCCACTCTCTGATTGGCTGCTGGGAGAGACTGTACCTCTCTGATTGGCTGCTTTGAGAGACAGTCACTCTCTGATTAGCTGCTGGCAGAAACAGCTTCTCTCTGATTGACCGCTGGGAGAGACAGCTGCTCTCTAATTGGCTGCAAGACAGTCACTCTCTCATTGGCTGCTTTAAGAGACAGTCACTCTCCGTTTGGCTGTCCCTTTCTGATTGGCTGCTGGGAGAGACTGTACCTCTGATTGGCTGTTGGGAGAGACAGTCACTCTCTGATTAACTGCTTGCAGAAACAGCTGCTCTCTGAGTGGCTACTGGGAAAGACAGCTGCTCTCTGATTGGCTGCTTTAGGAGACAGCCACTCTCTCATTGGCTGCTTTAAGAGACAGTCACTCTCTGATTGGTTGCTAGGAGATGCAGTCGCTCTGATTGGCTGCTTTGAGAGACAGTCACTCTTTGATTGGTTGCTAGGAGAGACAGTCACTCTGATTAGCTGCTGGCAGAAACAGCTGCTCTGATTGGCTGCTGGGAGAGACAGCTGCTCTCTGACTGCTTTAAAAAACAGTCACTGTCTCATTGGCTGTTTTAAGAGACAGTCACTCTGATTGGTTGCTGGTAGAGACTGCTGCTCTCTGATTTGTTGCTGCGAGAGACAGCAGCTCTCTGATTGGCTTCTTTGAGAGATATCCACTCTCTGATTGGCTGCTAGGAGAGATAGCTGCTCTCTGGTTGGTTGCTAGAAGAGACGGCTGTTCTCTGATTATCTGCTTGCAGAAACAGCTGCTCTCTGATTGGCTGCTTTGAGAGCTATCTATTCTCTGATTGGCTGAAGGGAGAGACAGCTGCTCTCTGATTGGCTACTAGAAGAGACAGCTGTTCTCTCATTATCTGCTGGCAGAGACAGTCACTCTCGGATTGATGTCTAGGAGAGACAGCAGCTCTTGATTGGTTGCTAGGAGAGAGCTGCTCTCTGATTAGCTCCTGGCAGAAACAGCTGCTCTCTTATTGGCTGCTAGGAGAGACAGCTGCTCTCTTATTATTTGCTGGCAGAGGCGGTCGCTCTCTGATTGGTCGCTAGAAGAAACAACTGCTCTCCGATTGGCTGCCTGCACAGACAATCACACAGATTAAGTTCAGGGAGTTTAAAAGAGAGAAGTGCACTTGAGTTTCAGTGTGCATGTGTCCTCACGCAGTAGTCTTTCGGCTCTAGTTTGTGTAGTGGAAGGTTACGTGTGTTTCTGGTTGTGTAGTGACTGAGTGGGCGTTATTTTGGCCGCTCTAATGTGTGTATGTGTGTGTGTGTGTGTGTATGTGTGTATGTATGTGTGTGTGTGTGAGACACTGACCACTTCTTCTGTCTCCCTGCAGAAACAGACGACTACGCAGAGATCATAGATGAGGAAGACACCTACACCATGCCGTCTAGTAAGTACCCTCAATCTGTGAAGTGTGTCTGACTGCTGGATTCCAGATGTTTCTGTCCAAATCCGTGCTGTTTCTGAGCCAGATCTTGACTGTTTTTTTCCCTCTGTCTGGCTGGTTTGGTTTGTTGATGTGGCGGTAAATGAAATTTAAAGTATCCAGCTCTAACATTCCAGAAAACTCTCTCTGGAAACTCACTTAGTTTTCAGACTGTCAGGACTGAGGGTTTGTATGGAATTGAAACTGCACATATTTGGGCGTAAACTGTACAGAGGGAGAAATGAGCATGTGTGTGTGTGTGTTTATATCAGGGTTATTATCTTTATTTTAACTATTAAAGATAGTTGCAAAAGCAGCATTTTGCATTGTTGTTGTGTTTAATTGAGGTGCTAGAATCACTGAAACTTTATAGACATATTTAACTAGATATATTTAAGTCTATATTAAGAAAATAGATGTATTTAGATAGAAGATAATTGAAAAAACTGTGTAGATATATTAAAATTTACTACAACTTTAAACAGAAGAAGCTAATATAAAGCTGATTATTAAAATATAATAATATATCAGTGATAATAATAAAACCCCAGTTTAATATGAGGAGAAATCGAAACTTCTATAACTTAATTAACTTAAATAACTTAATTTACTTGAAAATGCAGGTTTTCTCTCTGAATTAGCTTTGTACAAACACACTGGACATCTGTGATGTGTGCTGATTTTATGTGTGTGTTTATTTCAGGGTTATTATCTTTATTTTACCTAATAAAGATAGTTCCAAAAGCAGCATTTTGCATTGTTGTTGTGTTTACTTGAGGTGCTAAAATCACTGACATATTATAGACATTAATAACTAGATATATTTAAAAAAAAAATAGATGTTTTTAGACAGAAGATAACGAAAAAAATGTAAAGATTTGTATAGATAAACATAAAAATTATTACAACTTTAAAATGGAAAAAGCTAATATAAAGCTAATTATTAAAATATAATATTATTTCTGGAAAACAACAGTTTAATGTGAGGAGAAATCGAAACTTCTAAATTAAAAATATCTTAATTTATTTGAGGATTTATTATATTATAATTTGTTTTAATTGATTATTTAGGTTTTATCTCTAAAGTAGCTTTGTACTAGCACACTGGATGTGTGTGTGTGTGTGTGTGTGTGTGTGTGTGTGTGTGTGTGTGTGTGTGTGCGTGTGCGTGTGCGTGTGTGTGTGTTTATATCAGGGTTATTATCCTTATTTTAACCATAAAAGATCATTTCAAAAGCAGCATTTTGCTTGTTGTTGTGTTTAATTGATGTTTTAAAATCTCTAAAACTTTATAGACATATTTAACTAGATATCTATAAGTCTATATAAAGAAAATAGATGTTTTTAGATAGAAAATAATTGGAAAAAAAACTGTGTGGATACATTAAAATTTACTACAACTTTAAAACTGAAGAAGCTAATATAAAGCTAATTATTAAAATATAATAATATATCAGTGATAATAATAAAACCACAGTTTAATATGAGGAGAAATCGAAACTTCTATAACTTAATTAACTTAAGTAACTTAATTTACTTGAAAATGCAGGTTTTCTCTCTGAATTAGCTTTGTACAAACACACTGGACATCTGTGATGTGTGCTGATTTTATGTGTGTGTGCATATCAGGGTTATTATCCTTATTTTAACCATTAAACATAGTTGCAAAAAAAGCATTTTCCACTGTTGTTGTGTTTAATTGAGGTGCTAGAATCACTGAAACTTTATAGACATATTTAACTAGATATATTTAAGTCTATATAAAGAAAATAGATGTATTTAGATAGAGAATTATTTTAAAAAACTGTATATTATATACTATATTAAAAATAACTACAACTTTAAAGCAAATATAAAGCTAATTATTAAAATATAATAATATATCAGTGATAATAATAAAACAACAGTTTAATATGAAGAGAAATCTAAACTTCTAAATAAAAATAACTTCATTTATTTGAGGATTTATTATATTATAATTTATTTAAATGTATTATGCAGGTTTTCTCTCTAAATTAGCTTTGTACAAACACAGTGGATGTTTGTGATGTGTCCTAATTTTGTGTGTGCGTGCGTGCGTGTTAATATCAGGGTTATTATCTTTATTTTAACCATTAAAGATAGTTGCAAAAGCAGCATTTTGCAGTTTTGTTGTGTTTACTTGAGGTGCTAAAATCACTGACATATTATAGACATATTTAACTAGATATATTTATGTCTATATCAAGAAAATAGATGTATTTAGATAGAAGATGATTAAAAAACTGTATAGATATATTAAAAATGACTACAGCTTTGAAACTGAAATGGTTAATTTAAGTATAACAGTATATCAGTGATACTAAAACAATAATTTAACATAAGAAGAAATTGAAACCACTCAATGCAAAGATGTCTGGAGAAAAACATGCATCAACATAACTTGTTTTAGTGTTTATTAATTTGAAAATGCAGGTTTTCTCTGTGAATTAGCTTTGTAAACACACTGGACATCTGTGATGTGCCCTGATTTAGTGTGCGTGTGTGTGTGAGTCAGCAGCTGCACACTAACATTCACGAGCGTGTGACTTTTTAAACCATCACAGGTTTCTGAACACACACTGGTTAGGAACACAAATGCAGACGTTTAGAAGAATGTTCATGCTGCTGTTTTTACATTCAGTGGATTTTATGAACAATCTGATATTGTGCTTTTTTCCTGAAAGATATTAGTTGAATATATACCTGAGTGTTTTAAATCTTGCTACTTTATTCAGGACATTCGGGGGGAAACCTAAAACAGAATTATAAAGGTTTTGTGAAATGTTCCCTCCAAAAAAAGAAGCAATGTTAATGGCATTGTTGCAAAATATTTGTATTAATATTATTGGTTCTGTATTGATGGCGATAAAATGAAATAATAAAAAAATAACTGTGAATGTAGTTTATATGCAAATCTTAAAGCAAATTAAGCCAAGCATACACTTTTTAAGAGGATCTCATGATGCTAATATTTGTCTTCAGTGCACTTTAAACTGAGAGCATTAGTTGTATGAACTACTTTTATGGTTCTTTTCCTCCTTTACTACAAAATGCATTATCCTCATCAGTATTTTAGGTTGAATTTAAATGTATTATCTTTCTATTCCTAAAGATGTTCAGTGACCAAACTCTTATTTTAACAGGTATAACTGTAAAATGCACCAAAGATTATTGTCTATATTCACTGAGAAATGAATATAAATATTAATTTTCAAAAGGGGGTGTACTCATTTATGCTGAGCGCTGTATATAGATATTTAAGTGTTATGGAAAGTAAACGATGGAGATTGTACAGCATTATGGGTAATGTAGTTTCTCGGCATTGCTTTAAAAAAATAATTTGAATGAATTTGCATTTGTTTTGTGTGTTTTAAATATTTTCTATTTGTCATTAATTGTTCGTTTTAATAAGAAATGTTTCTGTTGACGTCTCTTTATAATTTTTTATAATATGCTGAATTCATACACACCTGTATAACCGCTCTCTATATGCTGATTGTTTGACATGTCTCTCCTGCTGCTCTCCACATCTCATTCCTCTGTGTTCTCCTTCATCCTGAGCTTTAATCCTGATCTAAAAGCCCAATCTCTCTCTCTCTCTCTCTCTCACTTCTTCCTTTAACACCAGCCCAATGCTTTGGATTAGAGACAGGTAACGCATCACTTTCAGTTTCTTCTTATTTTCTCTCCTTTCTCTCTAGCTCTTCTTTTCTCGTCTTCTCTCTATCTCTTAGTTTTGCTGTGTTTGTGTTGCTTTTAGAAACATTATCCTCCCCATATCATCAACTAATGCAGGTTTTATATATATTTTGTGTGTGCGTGTGTGTGTGTTGAACGGGAATGGAGTCCATGATATAAAGCATCTTTTTATTTATGGCTTTATATTATTAAATATCTATATTTTACCATTTCTGATATCATTTTTAATTATTAAAATTTTAATAAACTTTTATTGCTTGGTTATTAGTACATAATTGAGATTTCATATTTTATTTGAGTAAAAACCTGCAGTAGTCTTTGATATGTAGCCAAACAATAGATTTTTATTTTGTCTTATAGTTTTTTTGTGTGTGTTTTTGTTTACAAATATATATTTTTTGTTCATAAATGATGCATTAGTATTTATTTTTATTTGTTTTAGAGGTTTAGAATGACTGATTTTATTATATATAATTTTTTCTATTATGATATCCACAGTTAAATTACTGTAAGGATTTTTAAAGCTTTACTTCTGTTAATGTTTTATTTGGTGTATCATTATCTGTACATATATTTAAGGCTTTTTATTGAATCTTTTTATTAGTTGGTTACATTAGTCATGGTGGACTCCATATTCGATATGATTTAATTTTAATATTAACATGAGTTTGAAGTTTGTTCACATTTTATATTTTATATACAATACAATTTCTTGTACATTTTTTTTTCATTTATCAGATCTCAGTTTTTTATAGTAATAAATTAAATAAAATTAAATTATAAATAAATTAAATTGAAAATTAAATGAAAAAAAATTAAATTAAATTAAAAATAAATTAAAAATTTAATTGAAAATTAAACTGAAAATGAAATGAAATTAAAAATGAAATTAAAAATGAAATTAAAAATAAAATTTAATTAAATTAAGGTAAAATTGTAAATAAATCTTTTTAATAATGCTAATAATAAGAATAATAATAATATTAATAATGATAACAACATAAAATGTAACATTTTTATTTTATTTTTAAAATTATTATTGCATTTTGGCTTTTCAGATTTTTGGGTGGGCTAAACTTTCAAAAGAAATCTGCTTGATAAATAATTATGCACAATTGAATAAAATGTGTTTTTGATGTTAATGATTATATACCAAATTAATAATAGCTATTAAAAACATATGTAGTTTAGGGGAAAAAACTAAAATCAGAATATTGACTTAATTAATACATGTAATAATGATTGTATTGATGTAAAAATAATAATTCTCATGTTGTAGTGATGTTTTCTGCAATGAAACCTTGTCCACCATGACTAATCTCTGTGTTTCAGAGCATCAGTTGGCGTGTTTGTTAGATCAGTAATTTTGTGTTCATTGTGTGTTGTGCTAATCTTCAGGTTTGTGATGTGTCTTTCTGCTGTGTTTTGATCTCCAGCTCAGGATTATGAGATCCAGCGGGACAGGATTGAGTTGGGTCGGTGTATCGGTGAAGGGCAGTTCGGTGACGTCCATCAGGGGGTTTACATCAGTCCGGTAAACACTCAATTCAGCATCATTTACATTAACGTTTACTCATTTAGCAGACGCTTTTATTCAAAGGGACTTACAAGTGAGGATAAAAGAAGCAAGTCATTAGAGAGTGTTATTTTTATGTTTTATTTTTTATTATATTTATTTTATATTATATATTATTTTATTTCACTTATTAATTTTATTATTTTTCAATTCACTTTATTTTTTATTTAATTTTACGTTTTTTTGTTTATTTAATTTAATTTAATTTTTTATTATATTTCATTTTTTATTTTATTTTACTATTGTATTGTTTAATTCACTTTATTTTTCATTTAATTTTATTTTACGTTTTTATTTTATTATTGTGTTTTTTCATGTTATTTTTGTTATTTTATTATATTTTATTTTTATTATATTTTATTTTTATTTTATTTAGCAATTTTATTTAATTATATTTTTATTTTATAATTTTCATTTTATTTTTATTTTTATATATTATTATTTATTTTATTATATAATATTTTTTATTTTATTTAGCAAATGTATTATATTTTTATTTAGTAATTTTCATTTCATTTATAATTTTATTTATATATAATTTAATTATATATATATTTGTATTATTATTTATTTTATATTATTATAATTTTTATTTTATTTTACTATTTTGTTAATTTATTACATTATATTTTTTGTTATACTTATTTTTTATTTTATTTTATAATTTAATTTTTCTTTATATATTTTTATTTTAGAATTTTAATTAAATTTTTTATGTTTCATTTTATTGTATTATATATTATTATTTGTTTTATTAAATTTTATTTTTTATTTTATTTTATTTTTTATTCTATTTTATTCACAGCAGTATTACCCAAACGTCTTTTTTCCTTAAATCAAATAATGTAGAAATATTCTCATGGCTGAAATTTATTAGAAATGCATTTACTGTTTGACATCAAATTTCCATAACTTAAATAGTACCAATACATGAAGTTTATTTTCTCCTGCACTCTTTAAACCTTAAGACCTGTCATGAAAATGATTGCAAACTAAATGATCAAACAAATCTACTTCTAATGTGATTTTTCTATTTATTTATGTTAGAAAATAATTACCCACACACCCACACACTACTTGCATCATCTTAGAGAAGTTCATTTGAAATTGAATATATAATTTACTCGTCATTTACTTGTCGCTAACCTGTTTAATTTTCTTTTTTCAGTTAAACACAAAAGGAGATATTTTGAAAAATGCTGAAAACCTGTAACCATTGACCTCCATAGTACTTGTTTTTCCGACTATAGAAGTCAGTGGTTACAGGTTTCTAACTTTTTTCAAAATATCTTTAATTGTCCAACATAAGAAAGAAACTCATAAAGGTTTGGAACTAATTGAGCGTGATTAAATATTGAGGAATTTTTCATTTTTGGGGTGGACTATCTCTTTAAACTCATTTAGTTTTTCTAGTTGTGATCCTTTCATTTTAAAGGTGCTGTATGTAAGTTTTTGACTTTTCTAAAGCATAAAAATACCATAATATGTGTGCAGATATTTAAGAAACATCCCAAGTGAACATACTTGTTTATCTGAAAAGCAATGCTCAAGTCAGATATTCAGCTTTGAAAATGGTTTTTCCGTGCCGGAACGCTGTCTTTGTTTAGGTAAATTTAACCTGCACAATGCCAGATTAGCCAATTATATGTCAGCACCCCGGGTTGCCTTGTTGGAAAACAGCGTATTTCATTCATTCATTCAGAAAGACTTTGAAAGCATGCGTCCGTGAGCGAAATAGACGGTATCAGACGTCAAAATGAGACAGATTCAGTTCCACATGAGGTTATTAATTAGCAAATGATATAAATATTACGAGCGTAAACATTAGATGAGCAGGTCACATTGTAACCGCGTGTCCTAACAACACGCTTCATGACGAGACACGCAGTGATGAGCAGTTTGCACCGGACGAAACACGACAGAAATGTAAATACAGCCATTCAGAAACACAGAATATGCACTCACTCATGAAACGGTAAGGTTTAGAATCTATTCAAACTCACATTGTTAGCATTTAGCACTGAATAAAACACACGAGGTTTACCTGAGGTGATCACTGTCATAGGTTTCACATGTTGAGCTGTGAGAAATAGAAGCTGCTTCTAATATATCAATTCGAGGTGTTGGTTAGAACCGAAACTCCTTTTAGTATGGAGAATATTCCCTCTGTCGCGTGTCGTTGCTTTTATTTAGAACACAGTTTAAATCACTCGCTCCTGTACTCAATCTGGCAACCCGCGTTTGCGTTTATTTTGATCCAGGAGTGCAATACCTAGTTCAACCACTGGGTGTCAAACTTACATACTGCACCTTTAAGCTACAAAATTTTGGTGTGAAGTTTTCAGTCCAGTTATCCAGCTAAAACTAAAAAAAACTTTGAGTCCGAGCAAACGTTGACTTGTGGACAGTTTTTTCAGTGATTCTTTATTGCTGTGGTTGCTGGCTCTAAAACATGAGCTCTGTCTGCTATATTCTGTGGTCGTTTTTGAATCATCATACTGTCAAATACAGTTATGAAGTTGAAGTAATTTTGCTTTGTACTGAAATAGATCAAGTTAAAGTAGCTTGAATAATCCAGATTGAATTAATTTGCTTTGTTCTGAAGCTGTTAACACCAACTATAATGTCACTGTTTGCTTTAAATTGATCTTCTTTAATTTTGTGATCTTGGTGAGTGTCTCTCTGAGCCGCGTGTGTGTGTGTGTTTTTGACGACCTGTGTGTGTGTGTGTGTTCATGACAGGAGAATCCCTCATTATCAGTGGCCATAAAGACGTGTAAGAACTGCACATCAGACAGCGTTCGAGAGAAGTTTCTTCAGGAAGCTCGTGAGTGTTCAACATTTACGTAAATACTGAAATACATCAATATTACATCACATTCACACCATTACAGTCCACTGATGTTGTTAACATCACTATGCTGTCTGAACATCTGATGCTCAGTAGTGTTTTAAAGAGAGACACTGCAGGTAAAAACAGCTTTATTGCATTTATTTATTTAAGTGTTTTTTCAGTCCACTGTGAAGCATCACAAATACACTTTTAAGGGTTCTTATGACACACTCTGTGTCTGTAGATTAAAAATGATCAATTAAAATATTTATTTGTATGTGTTATGTGGACTGAAAAAACACTTTATATAAGGCAAAAAACCTGACAGATTTTTTTTTATTTTTTGACATTTTTTTAAATAAATAAATAAATAAATATCATATATTAATATTTGCATTTTTATCTAAATATTAAAAATCAATTTTAAAATCTGTAATTTTTTATACGTATTTTATTTATACATTTACACATTCATACAATTTCATAAATAATATTAAAAATCCTACTGTAACTGCATCAACTCTGTTTTTAAGGTAATTTTTACAGTGTCATGATTTTTTTAATTCTCAGATTCTAGATTTTCAAACATTTAAAATATTATCTTATGTTTATTTATCGGATATACGTATATATATATGAGCAATTCCTTCACCAAAATAGAGAAACCATTTCTAGATTTTTTTTGTGTAAGTATTTTACAGTGCTTTAAAAATACTCAAAAATGTCTCTGTCAGTGTTTCAAACTATTATATTTGATTTAACAAAGTCACACAAGTGGCAATTTCACATCTGTCACATCCATAACGAAGAGACGTCACATCCATAACGGAAAAGTATCACATCCATAACAAAGCTTTTCCCTTACCAATGCAAAAATGTAAATAAAATAAAATCAATCATTTGTTCTATAGTGAGCCAACTCTTGTGCTTTTGATGAGCATAGTTTCTTCTGGGTTGTGCAGTTTAATTGACAGAATTTCTACAAAGTATGTTGTGTACTGTAAACTCGCAAACTTTTTTGTCACACCCATATCGCATGTTTATTTTCCTCATTTAAAGTACAAAACATGTTTACAGATTGATATTTTTTCTGATCCCAGAACTCTGTGGTTAGCTGTTCTGGAAAATATAAACAGAAGTTTCAGTATAATGTTAATGTACACTTTCTATGTGAATTTATGTTTTGAGGTTTTACTGCAAATGTCACATTCATAACACTGGAATTGCTCATATATATATATATATTTTTTTTTTTTTTTCATTCATTTTTCTTCATCTTAGTCCTTTTATTAATCAGGGGTCGCCACAGCAGAATGAATCTCCAACTAATCCAGCATATGTTTTATGCAGCGGATACCCTTCCAGCTGAATTTGAGAAACTGGGAAACACACTCATTCACACACACACTCATACACTATGGCCAATTTAGTTTGTATTTAGTAGTTCCCCTATAGCGCATG
This sequence comes from Danio kyathit, assembly GCA_903798195.1. Classification (NCBI taxonomy): domain Eukaryota; kingdom Metazoa; phylum Chordata; class Actinopteri; order Cypriniformes; family Danionidae; genus Danio; species Danio kyathit. The sequence goes on from LR812537.1 coordinate 2,750,312, forward strand.
TGTTTGGACTGTGGAGGAAACCAGAGATGTTTTGTATATTTCCTACAGTAAATGTATCAGCTCAATTTCTCAAATTCATTTTTTAATCCTCAGATAACCCCCAGAAGATATATATATATATACGATAAATAGGATTTGTTTATTCAAAAATGTACTAGTTTTGTGGTCCAGGGTCACAGATTGCAGATTCACTTCGACTCTGATATATAAAAAAATAAATAAAAATCAATCAAGAATTTTAAACCTATTTTTTATTATTTTAAAATATATATTTTTGTGCTATAAACGTATGCAAATTAGCACATATTTCATTATTTAATTCCTCATTTACCATTTTCATATGTAAATGTGTCATGTTAGAAACTTGTACTAAAAAAAAAAGTTTTGCAATTCAGAATGTAACCAGACAACTGTGGAAGTGAATATTAGTTCATTCATGTGCACTGTCTGGCCTGAGTTTGAGGAAGTCTCCACACACACACACACGCACACGCACAGGCCCAGATCCCAAAAAACCTGTTTGAGCAAAAGTGTTTCTGCATGTGACGGCATGTGAAACGTGTGTTTGATATATTCATCAGTGACAATGCGGCAGTTTGACCATCCGCACATCGTCAAGCTGATCGGGATAATCACAGAAAACCCCGTCTGGATCATCATGGAGCTGTGCACGCTTGGAGAGGTCAGACTCTCTTTACTGACGCTTTACAGTTTTATTTTTTTTACTTCATCACTGCAAAAAAGCTTTTTTACTACGGTTGTTTTGTTTCTAGTCCAAATATCTAAAAATTATTAAATCAGGAAATCGAATAGTCTTGTTTTCAGAAATAATGAGTCAAAATGAAGTGAGTTTTTCTGTAAAACAAGCGAAATAGTCTGCAAATGGGGGAAGCAAAATAATCTGTGTTTTCCTTTTCACATGCGATTATTTTGCTTACACCATTGTCAGATAATTTAGCTTGTTTTACAGAAAAACTCACTTCATTTTGACTCATTATTTCTGAAAACAAGACAACTACTTTTGCTTGTCTAGAAAATGCTTCTTTATGTAAGAGCTTTTTGAGATTTGGACTAAGAAAAGCATTTTTTTGCAGTGATCTTGAGACTTGCAGCTCATGTAAAAAGACTAACAGAACAGCGTGTGTGTGTTTGTGTTTAGCTGAGGTCGTTCCTGCAGGTGAGGAAGTATAATCTGGATCTGTCCACACTGATTCTGTTTGCGTATCAGCTGAGCACAGCGCTGGCGTACCTGGAGAGCAAACGCTTTGTGCACAGGTCAGCAGGAGCATCTCTTTATCTCCGACAGACACTTCTATGTCCTTTGCAGTTGACTAAAGGAATGAAAGTTGATTTACCGAATTGTTGCAAGAGTTTTTTTTTTTTTTTTTTGATGATGATGATGATGATGATGATGATGCAGTGCAGAGTGCAGTTTTTGTATTATTAAAATTTTTGTTAAACATTTATGGATATTTCTTTTAAATATTGTTTTGATTATTTTATCATCAAATATTTTTAATACACAATTTTTATAAATGCATAATGTACATATTTTGTTCAACTATATAATATAAGCAACATTTATTATACAGTAGCATCTTTGTTTTTCAATTGAATTTATATTAGTTTATATTAATATTAAATGTTGTTTTGAATTTTTACGTTTACTATGTTTTCCCTTTTATATTTTTGGCTTTAGCTAGATATGAGTTTACTAGCATTTTATATATAATTTTTTTATGTATTAATTTTTTATGAATGCAGTACAGAGTGAAGGTATATATATTTATTTATTTATATATATATTTATTTATATATTTATTTATTTATATATATATATATTTATTATATATATATATATATATATATATATATATATATATATATATATATATATATATGTGTGTGTGTGTGTGTGTGTGTGTGTGTGTATGTGTGTATGTATGTATTTATTTATTTATATATAAATATTTATTTATATATATTTATTTATTTATATTTATTTATTTATTTATTTATATATGTATTTATTTATTTATATATATGCATTTATTTATATATATATATATATATATATATATATATATATATATATATATATATATATATATATATATATATATAAATATATATATATATATATATATATATATATATATATATATATATATATATATTTATATGTATTTATTTATTTATATATATATATTTATTTATTTATTTTTTAATAAAACTTTTTCATTTTTGAAGATTTTTTTTTACATTTTAATTTATTTAATTTATTTGATATTTATTTTATTTTATTTATTTATTTGTTGAATTTATTTATATTTTTATCAGTTTGCTAACTTCATAGTACACTGGTGTGTCTGTGTGTTTTCCACAGAGACATTGCTGCCAGGAATGTGTTAGTGTCTTCCACAGACTGTGTGAAGCTTGGTGACTTTGGTCTTTCCAGATACATGGAGGACAGTTCCTATTATAAAGGTGAATCAGACTCGACTTTTACTTATTTAACCTGCAACTAACCACAATACAGCACATGCACCTGCTACTTCGCTAACCCAGGAAAGTTTTCATATACATGGTGAGCAAAAAGGTACAAATGAATGATCATGCATGAGTTTGCATCACCCAAACAAATCATAGTTTCTTCCATAAACATGTCTGGCATGAGGAAATAGCGCCCTCTGCTGGACAGTCAATGCGTATTTGATATTCAAAATTTTGTTGGTCTGATTATTTTTTCTTTTTTATTAGGACAAAGTTTGAAAGATTCTACCTTTTATTTTGTAAGATAAACCTAGAAGAAATAAGTGCATTTAAATAAGCAGCTACAAACTTTAACTTCTATCCAGAATTACATTTATTATAATGCTTGTTGAATATTGGTTGTCTGTTTGCCATAGCAATAGCCTGTAAATCTGATAATCATAATGAATTTAACTACAGATTGTCCATAAGCATTACTATGTGTTTTCCAGCTTCTAAAGGGAAACTGCCCATTAAATGGATGGCTCCTGAATCCATAAACTTCCGCCGATTTACCTCCGCCAGCGACGTCTGGATGTTTGGTGAGTGCTCAGCATCAGCATAGTCATTTAAATAAGAACCTCTTAACACTGCCAACATGCATCCTAAAGAGCGTTTTATATTAATAGTCACATACAACATTTACACACAAACAGATATTAAACATTAATAATACATTAAATTAGTTTGTCTTGCAATAATCCTGCATTCTCCTACTTGAAGTAACATTACAAAATTAGCCAAGTTTGATCGATCAACCAATCTCATGCTCAAGCGCATTCAGAAATGTTTTGAATAAACCCTTTGTTTACATGCACATACACACTCGTATCATTTTAAAACCGGAATGGACTTTTTATCCTCCCCCTACGCTACCTGTCAAAAGTCTTGTCATGGATTCCAGTTGTAAGAGCAATTTTCTAGTTGATCATTTGGGAAAGTGTCAGAAGGTGGATTCTTCCCATGAATCATCTGTTGAACTGCATCCCACTCATCACAAATACTGCAGAAGACCTACTGGAACCAGCATGGAGCCAAGATTCTCACAGAAATCAGTCAAGTTTGGTGAAGGAGAAATCATGGTTTGGAGTTATATTGCGTGCAAGAGATCTGCAGATCAGCCTGAGGTATCAAGACATTTGTGCTGCCCATTACATTACAAACCAAAATTCTTCAGCAGGATAGCGCTCCTTCTCATACTTCAGCCTGTTACGACCCTGGTCTAGGGACAAGGCCGCAACATAAAAGAACATCAGACAAATAAAAATCACTTTTGTAACCCTTTGGAGTCGTGTCCGTTTATTGGTCCTTTTTTTTTTTTTGTCTTTTTTTTTTTTATCTAAAACGTGGAGCCAACAAACTTGGAGAGGACCCACAGAAAAATAATAGACAAAAAGTAAACTCTAACTAAACACCCAAATGAAACTAACTACACTTAAAATAACAGAAATAAAAATACAAAATCTACCACTACCTCCCTGACTAGGAACAAAAAAACAGGAGAAAATGCATCAGGTGGTCGTTCCCACTGGTTAGTGTTGGCACTAGCGCATGATCATGTACTTTCTGGGCATTTGGGCACACGGAAAACATACGATCGCGTGTTGTTTTTTTAAAATCGGATGTAGTAAATTACTGCCGTTCATGTCATGTTTGTCGAGTGCCTGGCAAATCAAACCAGGTTATTTCTCCTGCTCCCCTTTGTCCAATACCGGTGATGGGTGAACCCTTTGAAAGGATTGTTATTGATTTTGTTGGATGGCTGCCAAAATCTAAGTCAGGGTATTAGTATATACTCACTTTGATGTGCGCTGCGACGCGCTTCCCAGAGGCTGTCCCAATGCGCAGCATCAAAGCGAAGGCGGTGGTTAAAGAAATCATTACGTTTTGTTCCACATTCGGGTTACAGACTGATCAGGGTTCAAACTTTACCTCTGTTCACTCATCCCCACATCAAAGCTCCTGAAAGCAAAGAAGGTCAAGGTGCTCCAGGATTGGCCAGCCCAGTAACCAGACATGAACATTATTGAGCATGAATGAGGAGGCATTGAAGATGAATCCAAAGAATCTTGATGAACTCTGGGAGTCCTGCAGGAACACTTTCTTTGGCATTCCCGATGACTTTATTAATCAGTGATTTGAGTCAGAGATGTATGATGCAGTCCTCCAAGCTCATGATGAAGTCAGACACAATATTCATTCTGTTTCCACTGCAGCATGACTTTATATTCTATACTGGACATTATTTCTGTTCAGTGACGAGACTTTAGTCTAAGCAGAGTCAGATCTTACTGTCTTAATGAAATCATTCAAAATCAAGGCATGATCATAGTTTATTGTGCTCAAATAAGCGTCATCTAGAGCAGGGGTTCCCAAACTTTTCAGCCCGTGACCCCCAAAATAACAGTGCCAGTGACTTGCGACCCCCAATATCCTCTGAGGTTGTTGTAAATACAGAAACCTTGCATGCAATGGCACACACACACCAATTGACCCAAGTCTATTCTTTGTTTATTTTTTTTATGTATGTCAGCACTGTAAATGTGCCAGAAGGTTTAACCTGGTGTTATAAAATCAATCTGCTGCTATTGCTGTGTCTTTAATATAATGTAATTACCCCAGGGCTCACAATCCAATCGAATTAGTAACTATAAGCTACTATAGTAACTATATAGTATTTAGTAACTATAAACGACTATTTTTTTCTCTTCTGTAGGTTGTGGATAAAATATGGTAATTCTTATGGTTTAATAAAAATAAATAGATTTTTGGAAATCACCAGGTGACACCCCTTTTATTGTCCCGCGACCCCTCGGGGGGTCCCGACCCCCACTTTGAGAACCACTGATCTAGAGGCCTTTGCCTTTCATATAAGCCACTTCTGATACCAAATGATCAACTAGAAGTCAAATTATTATCTGTTGTTCCTAAAGCTTGGATAGCCGGCAAGACTTTAGTCAGGTAGTGCATGTATATTGTCAATTTTCTGTTTTAATATGAGGCAGTTTTTGACTTTATTTAGACAATCATTTAAACAGATTATTTTCTCCTATTTAAAATAGAAATACTTTTGTAATAAATAGTTTTTTAAATGATTATAATTTCAGCTTGAAGTTATTTACATATATAGTTCTGTACGCTGTAAATAATGCTGGGTTCCACACAATTCCTTCATGTTGTCTGTGTGTGTGTGTGTTGTGCTTCTCCTGTCAGGTGTGTGTATGTGGGAGATCCTCATGTTCGGCATCAAGCCCTTTCAGGGAGTGAAGAATAACGATGTGATTGGTCGGATTGAGAACGGAGAGAGGCTGGCGATGCCCCAAAACTGCCCCCCCACCCTCTACAGCCTCATGACCAAATGCTGGGCGTATGACCCTAGCAAACGCCCCCGATTCACAGAGCTCAAGACACAGCTCAGGTCAGTCTCTCCTGTCTGTGTGTGTGCTGCATGTGCTGATCACAGTAGAGCAGCTGTAGTTCTCTAGTTCTGCCACTAGAGGTCTCTTTTACACAGTTACTGTAATGATTCCCAAAATTGTGTTTATTTTATATTAAGCGCTAGGTGGCACGGTGGCTCAGTGGTTAGCACTGTGGTCTCACAGCAAGAAGGTCGTTGGTTCCAGTCCCGGCTGGGTCAGTTAGTATTTCTGTGTGGAGTTTGCATGTTCTCCCCATGTTGTTGTGGGTTTTCTCCGGGTGCTCTGGTTTCCCCCACAGTCCAAACACATGCGCTCTGTTTTTGTCTGTGTGCAGCACGATCCTGGATGAGGAGAAGCTCCAGCAGGAGGAGCGTTTCCGCATGGAGATGAGGAGGCAGGTCACTGTGTCCTGGGACGTTGGAAATTCAGACGAAGCTCCTCCTAAAGTGAGAGCCGCTCTCATTTACACCACTTCAACATCTACAGCATGGAGAAATATGACACGTCTGCAGTATCTGGACACTGCTGAAATAAGTGTGCTTGTGTTAAGAGTGCTTTGTATGTGTTTCATCACAGCCCAGCAGACCTGGTTACCCGAGTCCTCGCTCCAGTGATGGTTATTTCCCCAGTCCTCAACATGCTGGACAACATAATCACTATCAGGTAACATTTTATATATATATATATATATAGTGGGGACGCAGTGGTGCAGTAGGTAGGGCTGTCGCCTCACAACAAGAAGGTCGCTGGTTCGAGCCTCGGCTGGGTCAGTTGACGTTTCTGTGTGGAGTTTGCATGTTCTCCCTCCATTTGCGTGGGTTTCCTCTGTGCTCCAGTTTCCCCCACAGTCCAAACACATGCAGTACAGGTGAATTGGGTAACCTAAATTGTCCATAGTGTATGAGTGTGAATGAGTGTGTATGGGTGTTTCCCAGAGATGGGTTGCAGCAGTAAAGGCATCCGCTGCATAAAACATGTGCTGGATAAGTTGGCGGTTCATTTCGCTGTGGCGACCCCAGATTAATAAAGGGACTAAGCCGAAAAGAAAATTAATGAATGAATATATATATATATGTTTAAGAAGTTTTATAAAAGCATGATTCATTGATGTTATTTTTTGGGATTTATTTTTAATTTTAATTTTATTTTTTATGTTTTTTTTTTAAATGACGACCCAAAATATTTGCAGAAATTCAAGTGTTTTGTTTGAAAATACGAAATACAACAAGCAAAGATATTAAGTCAGGAATACATTAGTACTAGGAAGTACTGTGATTTTATTGGTGTTGTAGTAATAATAATAATAATAATAATAATAATAATATAATAAATATAATGAGTATAATTATTATATTTATATTAATATATCAATTTAAGTCCTGTGATTTTGATGTTTAATAATAATATAATTATTATAATTATTGTATTATATAATAATTATGATTATAGTACAAATATTTTTATTAGAGTTATTATTTTTATAAATGTGATTGTTGTGATCTTGTAAATTATAATAATATAAAAGCATTAATTTCAATATTTTTACTGTGCTGATTCTTGCAGTAGCAAAGTATTTTTACACTGATTTGTTTTACTGCTTAAAGCGTAAATAAAATTAAATAAAATATATATTTCAAATAATTGTTATTTAACATGTTATTATTATTTTTATTATTGTTATTTATAAATTTATTATTATTAATCATTTAATAATTAAAAATAAATATGAACCCTATTTGCTGTACTGTTCTTTATATTTTCTTTAACACACAACATATATACAAATACTTTCCATCGAACCATCTGTCAGACTGAGCCAAAACATCCCATAATAAACATTCAACAAACACGTCACACTTAACACACGCAGCACGTCTGTCTACACAAACACACTCATTTAGTGTGTGTGTGTGTGTGTGTGTGTGCGCATGTGTGTGTGTGTGTAGTTCAGGATTCACTGCTCCTTCATGACAGCAGGCATTTCCTGTGCGCTCTCAAGCACTCCTGCTCTATTGTTGACTCCAGATACACTCCATTAGCTGAAAACCACACACACTCTTTCAGATACATACACAGACACATAAGCACACATATACTCACATACATACATGCATACAGTACACACTCAAACACATACTTGCACACATACATGCACATGCAGACATGCATATACACACAATCACGAACATACGCACAGACACACACATGCACACACACACTATTACTCACAAATATACTGTACACACACTCACATATATATATACACACACATATATATATACACACACATATATATATACACACACGCACATATATACACACACACACACTCACTCACATACACATTCATACATATATACACACACACACACACTGCTGCTCTGCTTGTATACCTACCATATAAGGCTGTATTGCTGGACGAGCTGCTGGTTTCTGCATCATTAGTGTGTGTGAGCGGCTCTGAGACTCTCCGGGGGTCTTAAAGATGACATTTCACAACACATTTCAGCTCTGCAATGCAGCATTAATAAGCACAAGAGGAATTTAAACAAAGAAAAAGCACATGCTGCAGTTTTCAGAAGGAGTATTGAAGATTTCTGCTGCTGTTTATCAGTAACAGTGTTTCCACAGTCGGGCCTGAAGCCAATCTGCGTCTCACACACCAGTCAACATTTAGGTTAATACAAAAATACACTTATAGATACCAGAGAGAGCTTTAAAAAGATTATAGAAGTAAAAGAAAAATATCAGCTGGAAAAGGACCTGAAATTAATTGAAGTTTTGCTAAATACTTATTTTATTTTAATTGTTTTATTTTATAACATGCTACGCTGTTGTTATGTTATGTTATGTTATTAAAATGTACCTTCTCCTCCTCCATTTGTCAAGGGTACTGGATATCCTGCAGCTCATGTATCTAGTCCAGGATTTCCAGCACAGGCGTCCGTCCTCGACCCGCATGAGAGCTGGAACCACCGGCAGGAGCCTCCCACCTGGCCTGCAAACGCTGAGGTGAGTGGAGGAGAAGTGTAGGAGTGATGGTCGTGTGTGTGGGTCAGGAGTAGAATAATTCAGTATATCATGATATAAACATGCACATTGTTGATATCATAGGCACTTCAAAATACAGTCAAAAAGGATGTATTATGTAAACTTATAGCGTGTTTTACACTGTATTTATTTACTGTGGTGTTCATAACAGTGGCACATGCTTGGAGACTCAATTGGTTTATAGCAGGGGTGTCCAAACTCGGTCCTGGAGGGCCGGTGTCCTGCATAGTTTAGCTCCAACTTCCATCAACACACCTGTCTGGAAGTTTTTTTTATACCTAGAAAGAGCTTGATTAGCTGGTTCAGGTGTGTTTAATTGGGGTTGGAACTAAAATATGCAGGACACCGGCCCTCCAGGACCGAGTTTGGACACCCCTGGTTTATAGCTTAATAATTCAAACATGATCATTTACACTTGTTAATCTGGCCCATGACATGCTGAAAATTCTGTGATAGCTTCTTAGTTAATGCTAAAATGGGGTCGTAATCTGATTAAGACATAAATAAATATATTAGTTTATATCTAAAAAATATTTTTTATCATTTAATAAAAAAGTAATTGTAATAAATCTGTCTTTTTCTCACTGTTCATTTTAGTGCTTATTTAATTAAGTTAAATATTTATTTACTGACTAACCTTTTTTTGTGATAGTAATGTATACTGAGAAAAAAGCTGCAGCAATTTATCGCAGCACAAAAAGTGGTCAGTGTTGTGAGTGTTTACTGTATGTGTGTGTCAGGATGGAGCCGCTGTGGGCCGCACTCAGCCCATGAACACACACCTGATGGAGGAGACGCTCATCAAACAGCAGCAGCAGATGGAGGAGGACCAGCGCTGGCTCGAGCAAGAGGAGAGCTTTCTGGTACTCACACAACACCAGACAAACAAATCAAAATACATTAAATATTAAATTTATATATAGAAGGAAACTGTAATATTTACTGTTTTATGTACATTTCATTTTCCTTTAATAAAAATAATAAAAATAAAATGTATTTAAATTATTATTATTATTATTTTAAGCCTGGAATAGTGAAAAAAGTTTTAAATAAAACAATAAACTTAAATATTTAAATTATAACATTTAAAAAGTTCTAAAAAGTTATACTTGATACATATTACTTATTTTCAATTACTATAATGTTTATTATTATTATTGTTTTTTTATTATTAATACTAGTAAATAGTATTACTAGTATTATTTAAATTTATGGTGAAAAAAATCAAGCCTTGTGGCATCACGTTGGCGCAGTGGGTAGCACGATCGCCATGATCGGGTAGCACGATGAATTGGTCTATTGCAGCACTGAGGAGGAATTTTGGCCCGCTCATCTTTGCAGAGTTGTTGTAATTTAGCTGCATTGGAAACGTTTTCGAGCATGAACCGCATTTTTAAGGTCATGCCACAGCATCTCAATTAGATTCAGGTCAGGACTTTGACTAGGCCACTCCAAAGTCTTCATTTTATTTTTCTTCAGCCATTCCGAAGTGGACTTGCTGATGTGGCTCTTTCACTTTAAATGAAATTTCACAGCATTTATTTGACACACAATTGTTTGTCATTGGGTGGCACGGTGGCTCAGTGGTTAGCACTGGGGCCTCACAGCAAGAAGGTCGCTGGTTCGAGCCCCGGCTGGGTCAGTTGTGTGGAGTTTGCATGTTCTCCCCGTGTTTGCGTGGGTTTCTTCTGGGTGCTCCGGTTTCCCCCACAGTCCAAACACATGCGCTATAGGGGAATGGATGAACTAAATTGGCCGTAGTGTATGTGTGTGAAAGAGTGTGTATGGGTGTTTCCCAGTGATGGGTTGCAGCTGGAAAGGTATCTGTTGCATAAAACATGTGCTGGATAAGTTGGCGGTTCATTCCGCTGTGGCGACCCCTGATTAATAAAGGGACGAAGCCAAAAAGAAAATGAATGAATGAATGAATGAAAACAAGCCTTTAAAAGTTAATTTAGAAACATATAGACCAGGGTTGTCCAAACTCAGTCCTGGAGGGCCGGTGTCCTCCTGAGTTTAGCTCCAACTTGCTTCAACACACCTGCAAGGAAGTTTTTAGTATATGTAGTAAGAGCTTGATTAGCTGGTTCAGGTGTGCTTGATTAGAGTTGGAGCTAAACTCTCCAGGACACCGGCCCTCCAGAACCGAGTTTGGACATCCCTGATATAGACATTTCTAGAATAAAAATAAGAGGGAATGTTTTAAATAAATAAATAAATAAACTGACACATGTTAGAAATCATATCTGTAAATGTAATGTATATACTACTATTTATTTATTTCAAGTATTTATCGATTTACAAGTAATAAATAATTATGTACATTCAAATAAACAAAAACCACAACAAAGCTGTTCATGCTAATATTATAATGTTAAATTATCTCATGATAAATATATAAATTGTTGATTATTGTTCTTAATCAATTCATAAAAATAAAGGCTTGTAATAAAGGTTGGTTGTCCAAAAACACATTCATAATTCAATTGACGCTTGACCTATTAAGATTTAAGATTATGTAAATGAAATAAAGTTAATAAGCTCATGTCATCATAATCATCAATATTCCTCCAGTTCCACTATATTATATAATACTCTATAATACTCTACACTATATTAATAATCCAGGATATTTTCCCAAATGCTCTTGATGGGTTTTTTTGGAGTGTAGAAATGAGAGAGAGTGTTTGGTGTAGCGGCTGATGTAGAATTTTCTGGCCTGTTGATCAGTGTTTCAGTGTGTTTGGCTTCAGATGTTGTTGTTATTGAAGATAGAAGAAGAGATGGAACAAATGATGATGATGATCTCTAATACACTCTTCAAAACAAAGCTATAAATCTGTGAGCACCTGCTCGTCCACAAAAACACTCTCTTACTTCACCAGTTGATTCATGACATTGAGAATTGCAAAAAAATATTCTTTTATAAAATGTTATGTTTAAATACAGGGTGTCTGCGGGGTCTTAAAGTATTAAAAGTAGATTTAGAGAAATTTAGGGCCCTTAAAAAGTATTAAGAAGACTTAAATGCTATGCTACAAGGTATTAAATTATGGGTCATTTGTACCCTAATGCTAACGTTTGCCTGAATTTAATCTGTGAATGTCTATTTCAGTCCAGCAAATAGTTTTTGTTAGGGATGCTCTGATCAGGATTTTTGCTGCCTATACCGAGTACTGATTCCTTGTCATGGTGATCGGCTGATACAGAGTACCGATTCCGATGCTTCAAGCTTCATGTAACTTTGTCATTGCATAAAGCACATTTTCCCTCTAAGTAAGTTACTTAAGTGGAGATCTCTCCTTACCTAAGATAATAAACTAAGGATGCTGCATATATGCATTATTATTACTGTATAGAATCCTAAACATATCTCTTATAAAGGTCGCTGGTTCGAGCCCCGACTGGGTCAGTTGGCATTACTGTGTGGAGTTTGCATGTTCTCTTCGTGTTGGCGTGGGTTTCCTCAGGGTGCTCCGGTTTCCCCCACAAGTCCAAAAAAAAAACCACTTAAGCTATCGGTGAAATGGGTAGGCTAAATTGGCCCTTGTGAATGAGTGTGTGTGGATGTTTCCCAGTGATGGGTTGCAGCTGGAAGGGCATCTGCTGTGTAAAACATATGCTGGCGGTTTATTCCGCTGTGGTGACCCCAGATTAAAAAAGGATGAATAATCTTAAACATGTCTCTTATAACCATTTAGTGTGGACAGAAGCAGCTTCACAGAAAATAATAGATAATATGCGGGAGAGGGTCACACGGTTGGGCACAAGATGGGGCTGATGGCTCCGCTTGTGTCACAGCAGCTCAAAACACTGGATATACAATGGTTGCAACAAAGAGACTATCGCTCGTGTGAGTCGCACCAATAAACTGTATAAATAGAGGTCGCACCACATCTGTATATATTTTAGCTGCTATGACGCATGCACAGCCATCGCTCACACCCTCATGCATTATTGAACTCGGGTGATGTAGCGCTGCTGATGTATAATATACGGGTGGGCATCTTCTTCTGCTTGTAAACTCATAAACAAATCCCTGCAATTGGTTCATAAAATCGGCCAGATTGGAGAGTACCGATCGAGTCATGAAATGTGTTTATCGGCCGATACCGATTGATCGGGGCATCCCTAGTTTTTGTCATTTTATTATTATTATTATTATTATTATTATTATTATTATTATTATTATTATTATTATTATTATTATTATTAATATTATTAATATTATTGTTTTAATGGTTATTATTATTATTATATATTAATTATTATTATTGTTATTATTATTAATATTATTATTAATATTATTAATATTATTATTTTAATGGTTATTATTTTTATTATTATTATTATATATTTATTATTATTATTATTATTATTAATATTATTCTTTTTAATGGTTATTAGTATTATTATTATTTTTATGGTTATTATTATTATTTTATATTTATTATTATTATTATATATTTATTATTATTATTAGTAGTAGTATTATTATTTTTATGGTTATTATTATTATTATATATTTATTATTATTATATATTTATTATTATTAGTAGTAGTAGTATTATTATTTTTATAATTATTATTATTATATATTTATTATTATTATTGTTATTATTATTATTATATATTTATTATTATTATTATTATTATTATTATTAATATTATTATTTTTAATGGTTATTAGTATTATTATTATTTTTATGGTTATTATTATTATTATATATTTATTATTATTATTATATATTTATTATTATTAGTAGTAGTAGTAGTATTATTTTTATGGTTATTATTATTATTATATATTTATTATTATTATTGTTATTATTATTATTATTATTATATATTTATTATTATTATTATTATTATTAATATTATTATTTTTATGGTTATTTTTATTATTATTATATATTTATTATTATTATTATTATTATTATTATTATTATTATTATTATATATTTATTATTATTGTTGTTATTATTATTATTATATATTTATTATTATTATTATTATTAATCTTATTATTTTTTATGGTTATTATTATTATTATTATATATTTATTATTATTATTAATATTGTTATTATTTATAGTTATAATTATTATTTTTTAATAGTTATTATTATTATTATTATTATTATTATTATTATTATTATATATTTATTATTGTTATTATTATTATAATGATCATTTTAGATTTTAAAGTTTTTACAATCTTTTATAATCTTTTTGTTACTCATTAATTAAAAAAATATTTGTATTATTTTATTTGTAGAATATAATGTTGGTAATAATTATGCAAGTTATGTATTAACCTTCTATAAATACCTATGATATGAATAAAGGTGTGTGTGTGTGTGTGTGTGTGTGTGTGTGTGTGTGTGTGTGTGTGTGTGTGTGTGTGTGTGTGTGTGTGTGTGTGTGTGTCTGTGTGTGTCTGTGTCTGTGTGTGTGTCTGTGTGTGTCTGTGTCTGTGTGTGTGTGTGTGTGTGTGTCTGTGTGTGTGTGTGTGTGTGTCTGTGTGTGTGTGTGTGTGTGTCTGTGTGTGTGTGTGTGGCTGCTGACATGGAGATTTATGATCAAAAACACATTTTCAGAAAACAACCTTTAAAAATATTCATTATAATAAAACCTGCAGACAAAAATGGATCAAGTTCAACAAAAGAAACACTTTATTTAGTATATTTTGTTGTTTATTTTGTCTGTTTTTTCTTTCCATTTGACTGAAAAAACACTCTGAAGAGCCAAAAAACCCCAAAAATCTAAATTGCATTGAAATCAGTGATTTTGCCTGCGGTGTCTCATCTTAAAGTGTGTTATTTTTCTCTGTGTGTGGATTTTCCCTGTTTCCTGAGGTCTCGGAGAGTGTTTAATTGACTCTTGAGCAGATCTGACACACAGACGCTCATCCTGCAGGCTGATACTGCAGATTTGGAGGAGTGTTTAGCTATAATATTCCTCTCTGTCAGCTGAAACACTGGCAGACTCTTCATTTGGCACTGAGGGTTTGTGGGGATGGTGTGTGTTTCTGAGACGTGTGAAGCTCTGCTCTGGTGTTTGATTGAGGAAAAGAGGAAATGCTTTTCTCTGAAGGAAAGAAGCAGCAGAGTGCCTGGAATGAGCTTTTCAGACTGCACAACACACTCTCCATGCTCTCATATTATGATAAACACAGTCCATCATACTCGTTCATTCATTCATTCATTTTCCTTCAGCTTAGTCTCTTTATTTATCAGAGGTTGCCACAGTGGAATGAACCGCCAACCTATCCAGCATATGTTTTACGCAGCAGATGCCCTTCCAAAAACAACCCAATACTGGGAAACACCCATACACACTCATTCACATACACACTCATGCACTACGGCCAATTTAGTTCATCAATTCCCCTATACCACATGTGTTTGGACTTGTGGGGGAAACCGGAGCACCCGGATGAAAACCCACGCCAACACGGGGAGAACATGCAAACTCCACACAGAAATGCCAACTGAGCCAGCCGGGACTCGAACCAGCGACCTTCTTGCTGTACACAATATATACTCATATTATTATAAAAGCAGTACATAATCTACACTTATTCATATCATTATACATGGAAATATGGGGAGCAAATGGATTGTAATTTCATAATGTTACATATAAAAATATCATAACTTTAAATAGATATTTAATAAAGGAATACTAAAAAAGGTTTACAAATTAAAGTCACGCTAATGTCAGTTTTCCAGTATTAGTTTTGTTTGTAAATGTTTTTTAGCAAATCAAGGTAAACTAAATGAAAATGAGATATATTTCCTGAAATATTTAGCAAAACTGAATTAGTGATTAGAAATGTGCATGTCCAAGAACTTCAGGGAACCCTCAGATTCTAGATTTGCAATAGTTATATCTCAGCTACATGTTGTTTTACATAAACTCTCAGAAATAAAGGTACGGGAGCTGTCACTGGGGCAGTACCTTTTCAAAAGGTACATATTTGTAGCTGAAGGGTCTATAATGGTACCTCAAAGGTACTTTTTAGGTACATTTGGGTACTAATATGCACCACTGAGGTACCACTGTGGACTATGTAGTAGGGTTGGGCCGATAGACGATGCCATCGCCGATGGCCAGTAGACATCACGATGCTGAGCCAGCATCGCCGATCCTCCGCCCCGCCCCCGTTGCAAACCCGCTTGTGAAAAACACACACTCAGGCCCTGTTTACACTAATAAAGCTTAATTTTAAAATGGCATTTTAGAACAAAAATGACCCACGTCCACACTGGTGTTTCATCTGGCATTTCTGAACAGCCCTCCGTCTGCTGAAAACGCACATCACGTGACCACACACACAGCCACACACACACACAGCAAAAGACACACACACACTGTCATGCGCTCGTCTGAGCTCCGGAGAACAGTGTACGACGGACAGTTTATCAAGGATGTATTGCTGGATCGTGTCTCACTATAGTTGTTAAACGTGATATTTAATTAATCTTGCCTCTATACAGGGCTTAATTTGTGCCGTATCTGGATCCGGCACCGCTGAAATCTGATCCGGCACCTCATTGTACCGATCTCCCTCCTCAACCGCCCTCTTCCCCTGTCCGCTGTTCATTTTCACTTTGTTCCGCAACTCTCCAACCCTCTTCACTTTCGTCCGCGACACTCCAGCGCTGCTCACTTTCGTCCGCGAGACCCCCGCGCCGCTCACTTTCGTCCGCGACACCCCTCCTCCATCCACTGCACCAAACAAATGTCCTGCGGAAAAAGTGATTGACAGGTGGTAATTTGTGTGTAACTTATCTTTATTTATTTATGATTTGGTTATGGGTAAAACAAAGACCAGGTAGTTGAAACGGCAGGCTACAAATAATTATTTCGTTATGAAGTAATTAATTAATTATTCATAAATAATTAATTCACCTCCCCTATGAAGATGATGTTTCACATTAGACATCGTACGATGCTAAATTGGTCAACATCGCCCAACTCTACTATGTAGGTACCATCATGTATCTTTTATAAAGGTACTGCCCAGTGACAGCTCCTGTACCTTTATTTCTGAGAGTGTACTACATCATCTCAGCTAAATACTCTTTTAACAAACTATATATTAATGCAATCTTCTTTTTTGGGAAAACTTTAGCTTTTAGATCCTGTGTAATGCCCAGTTTTTAAAATAAAAGTGGTTTTGTGGTCCATGATCATACTTATAAAGGTATAGAAGATGCAGTAAATTTAGATGTAAAACAGCAGCACTCTGAATGGAAAGTGGAGCGCAGTGCATCGTGGGATGCAGAATTCCACACAGCTGTGTTTCTGGCAGATTCAGAGGTTGATCTGGCTTTTCCATACACACACACACACACACACACACACACACACACACACACACACACACACACACACACACACACATTTGCATACTGAACATTACCGCCTTTAAAACCAGCGTGTGATTGAGACCAGCAGCTCTCTCTCTCTCTCTCTCTCTCTCTCTCTCTCTCTCTCTCTGTGTGCGTATGTGTGTGTGTGTGTGTGTGTGTGCGTGTGCGTGTGCAGAGGAAAGCGTGGACTGAGGCAGAAAGAATTTAGAATTTTTGCATCCTTTTTAGCACATTATACTTTACAAAATAAATTTTTTGAGGGAGAGGGGGATCAAACTAATCAGAAACATTATTACAAACCATCTGAATGAGTGAACAGTTGTGTAATTCATTTTTCAGTATCTTTTTATTAATCATGATTTTTTTTAATCTGTGTATTTATTGAATTTCTAATAGTTTTGTTTATCATATGTACAGTTAAAGTCAGAGTTATTAACATGTTCAGTTTAATTATTTTACAATTTCCGCCCAATTTTTTTCTACACATTTATAACAGCTGCTTCTCACTCAGGGCTGTTTATGCTAATGAGGGAGAGATGGTCACTAGTGGGCGGGGCTTTCCCCCTCTGATGACACACACAAAGAGAGAATGTCAATCAAAGTGTTTCTGCAGACGGTTTTCATCAAGTCTGATTATACTAGCACTTTGATGTTATCTTATATAAAGCATATGAATTACTATTGTGTACACTGATAAAAATGATTCTTGGATTTACTAAATTTTTTAAGTTAAGTGGTTGTAAACAATTTATTTGGGCTTAATTTAAGCAAACAAATTAAGTTGAACATTACTAAATTTATTCTGTTTAAATTCAACACCTATAAATTGTTTGCAACAGTTTTGTAGACATCATTTCTTTCAGTGTAGGAAATAAACGTGCCTATAAAAGTAAACTTTCCTTGCATTGCCTATAAAATAAATAAATACATTTGTACTATTAAAAACTGTATAAACACCTTATTAATGAGAATTTTGCACAATAGTTCTTCTTTAAAATCCATTAAGTTGTGTGTCAGTTGATTAAAAGCAAACTCTACTCTGATTTGTGCCGTTATTTAAGCTTTAAAAGGCAAATTGAGACTGACTGAAACTCCACTGTTTATTTCTGAGAGAGAGAGAGAGAAAGAGGGAGGCTGAAAGAGAGAGAAAGCAAGAGAGAGAGGATGAATGTGTGTGTGTGAGAGAGAGAGAGAGAGAGAGAGAGAGAGTCATGTGAAGGAGTCAGAGGGAAGAAAAGCGAGTTGATCAGTCTGACAGCAGCAGCAGAAGGAGAGAGCAGACACACACACACTCATGGACACACACAACAAGCGCTCTATCCTGGGACACTCTAAACACAGGATGCATCTCTTCAAGTTCTGCTTTGGAAAGACGGTAACTGATCTTATTTAGAGAAGGGTGGGTTTGTTTCGAGGTGTGAAGTTCTCTGTTGTTGAGTTGCTTGTGATGCCTTGTGGAGCAGTAACTCACTGCAGGATTTGCTGGGATGTTGAGTTTGTGGGTTTTTGGGCAAGTTGGGAAGTTTGGTGCTGCATTTTTGTTTGGTTTGTGAAGTCGTGAGAGATCTCTCAATACTGAAAGTGACTTTTTATTTAAATGCATGGAAAATAATGCAAGTAAATGTGGTTTTTCAAAGTTATAGACATTTTTAGAATAAAACAAACTTTAAACAGAACCAAATTACAAAAACTTTAAATAAATAAAGATTTATGTGTGAAAACATTGATGATTTAATTAGAAATGATCATTTCTAAAGTCAAAGTTTCTGAAAAGTCATGCAAAATAATTGAGCATTACAGCAAGCATAATAATAATATAGCATTAAAAACATGAACATTAAAGTAGGTAATAAAAGAATAACTCTTAGCATTCTTATTGACGTGTAGAATTGTTGGTTTTGTAATTAATATGTATTTTCTGTGTGTAATTTATGTGTACATTTTTAACATTGCATTTTTTAAAGCCTGGAAAATTACTTATAGAGAAGCAAATGCTACTTTATATTTATAATACTAATATTAATAGAGTGTAATATTAACTTGTGTTTTAGTGAGAACTGACTTCTTCTAAGATTAATTTCTATGCACAATAAAAAAAAAATACTATGAAAAAAGTTTACATTTTTTAATAGTTAATTATTATATTATTATTGCTTGTTGTTGTTGTTGTTATTATTATTTATTAATATTATATCATTGCTTATTATTATTTATTGATTATTATTATATTATTATTGCTTATTATTATTATCATTATTATTATTATTATTATATTATTGCTTATTATTATTATTATTATTATTTATTATTGCTTATTATTATTATTATTATATTATTATTGCTTATTATTATTACCATTATTATTATTATTATTATTATATTATTGCTTATTATTATTATTATTATTATTATTATATTATTGCTTTTTATTATTATTATTATTATTATTTATTATTGCTTATTATTATTATTATTATTTATCATCATTATTTATTGTTATTGTTATTATTATTATTATTTATTATTATTATTTATTATTATTGTTATTATTATTATTATTATATTATTATTATTATTATTATTATTATTATTGCTTATTGTTATTATTATTATTATTTATTATTATTGCTTATTATTATTAATATTATTATTATTTATTATTGTTGTTATTATTAATATTATATTATTATTGCTTATTATTATTATTTATTATTATTATTTATTATTGCTTATTATTATTATTATTATTATTATTATTATTATTATTATTATTTATTATTATCATTATTTATTGTTATTGTTATTATTATTATTATTTATTATCATTCTTTATTATTATTGTTGTTATTATTATTATTATTATATTATTATTATATTATTATTATTATTGCTTATTAATATTATTATTATTATTATTATTATTATTTATTATTGCTTATTATTATTATTATTATTATTATTATTTATTATTGTTGTTATTATTATTATTATATTATTATTGCTTATTATTATTATTATTATTATTATTATTATTATTATTATTTATTATCATTATTAATTATTATTGTTATTATTATTATTATTATTATTATTCATTCATTTTCTTTTCGTCTTAGTCCCTTTATTAATTTGGGGTTGCCACAGCAGAATGAACTGCCAACTTATCCAGCACATGTTTTACGCAGCGGATGCTCTTCCGGCCGCAATCAATCACTGGGAAACATCCATACTCACTCATTCACACACTCATACACTACGGTCAATTTTAGCATACCCAATTCACATATACCACATGTCTTTGGACTTGTGGGGGAATCCGGAGAACCAGGAGGAAATTCACGCCAACATGGGGAGAACATGCAAACTCCACACAAAAATGCCAACTGACCCAGCCAAGGCTTGAACCAGTGACCTTCTTGCTTCTTGCCGAACGTGCTACCCTCTGCACCACTGCGTCGCTTATTATTATTATTATTATTATTATTATTAATTGTTATTATCATTTTAATCCAGTAATCAATCACAAATTTGAGTAGAAACCTAATGGAAATTCATCATTTGTGTGACGTGGGATTGTTTATGTTTAAGAAATGATGATGATGATGGTGATGATGTAATCAGCTGGAGGTTTTTCTCATATCTATGGCTGAGTGTTTTCCTGAGTGTTGGTTTTGTTTACGTGAGCTCTGGCTTGTGTTTGTCCAGAAGCCGGAGTCCAGGAACTCTCGCAGCAGCATCGACCGTGAGGACGCCGCTCTGCAGACCCCAGTGAGTTCCCAGCATGCCCTGCATGTGTCTGTGTGTTTATTTCTGTGCTCAGGGAAATTCACACGAGCTGTTTCTCACTTCCTGTCAGAGTCTCACAGGCAAAACCACAACCTTCAACACCCAGAAGAGCACATTCAGCTCTTTACTTAAAGTTTGCTCCCGCTTTATATTAGCTGGCCTTAACTAATATGCGCTTACGTTGAAATTAACCGTGTATGTACATGGTGGTACATTGTATTAATGATCCATTAAATACATTCATGTAATTGCATCTGTAATTAATTTCTGTTATTACATCTTTAATTACACTGTTGACCATCCCTTGCAACTTAATCCTGCCCATACCACCCAAACCTGCCCCTATATTACCTTAAGAGCACCTCCAGTGTTCTGCAATACATTATGAATACAGTAAGTATTTAGTTTATTTTAATGCAAGTACATACAGATTAAGGCCATTTAATCTTCTATGTGAAGCTGCTTTGACACAATCTGCATTGTAAAAGTGCTAGAGAAATAAAGATGAATTAAATTGAATTGAATTGAACTGGTGTCAATGTAGCCTGAGAGGAGAAATAGCGGAGCGAGGGTAAATTACAGGGATATTCTGGGTGTTTTCGTGAGTCAGAAGTGCCATCCTGATCTCTGACTGATCTGATGAGTGAAAAACAAGCTTCATCATACAGACAGCCTGATCTACAGCTGTAATTACACACACACACACACACACACACACACTAAACTAGACTCAATGGGTGAATCTTTTTTGGATTTAGGCTTGAAATATGTCTGGCTCTCCCACAAACTACCCACAATTCCACAGGGCTCTGGTGGGCAGGAGGAAGTCAGTCTGCAGGAAAACCAGCGGGAGCTCTTTTAACACTTGTTTGTGATTGTGATTGTGTTTTCTTTCAGATGGGGAAGCAGCATGTTTACCAGCCCGTAGGCAAAACCGGTATGAACAATCTCAGATTTATAAGACTGAAAATATACAGCAAAATTAATAAAACAAATAATAATTAGCTTGTGGACTGATGTGACACAAAGTTTTATTATTTATTTATTTATTTGCAGTCATTTACAGCAGGTTTTATAATGCAAAATAAGACAGAATTGTTTATAATTTATTACTAAGACAGAAATTACTGTCAAAACCACAACCTTCAACACTTAATTAATTAATTACTCTGGGGAATAAAACTCTGAAAATAGTGATTTTTGGAATAGTCATGGATATTAATGAAATCTTTAGTAGTTTTTATTGTTATTAATCTAATAAAAAATCCAATAACATAACAAATACAATATTAAAATACTGTACTGTGTTTTGTTCATCTAAACCTGTAATTATGGCCAATTCAAGACTGATATTCCTAGAAATGTGTGAATCTTGTAATATAGTTATTGTAAGATATTTTATGCGTAACATTAATAATTCATGTGATAAATTTTGTGATGTTTTGTGATGTCATTTCTTTAATATCCACATTTTAAAGGTGCCATATACTGAGTTGGTTTAATAAGTTAAATTGTTCTCTGACATCTACATAGTATGTTTGTGGCTTCAGTAAGATTAAAAAAATCTCCAGAAACGGTTTAATAACCTGGTTTATTACCATCGAATCAGAAGGTTCATAATTGACCATATATGGCTCGTGTCGTGAATATTAATGATTGCATGCAAATGCAGAGGGCATGGCCTGTGAGTCTCATCACAGTTTGTTTTGTGTTCTGATTGGCCTGTTGTCCACCAGGGTTTTAAACTTGTGGAATTTACATGAAAATGAGTAAACAGAGGTGTCTGAGGCTCACAGTATGCCCATTTCCATATACTGATGTTTTATTATTCTTATATGCCTTGGTATACCCAGATTTTCATTTTAGGGCACTTTAAATATCTGATGTTTAAATACAGACAAAAACATTTCTGTTCATTACATTTTCATATTGATTTAGTTGTAAATGTAAATATTATAATATATGTGCATTATTTACAGAATATAGGAGGCAATTTTGCATGCTTCAATATTTTATTTGCGTTCAATAACTTATTAATGTGCCGAAGAAATATTCTGCTTTTGCTTGGTGAAAAAAATGCACCAAACATTTTTTAAAATGCTATTAAATTTATCACTAAAACACAAGTTAATTTTGTCTTCTATTCATGTTATTATTCATTTCCACTCCATTTTCAGTGTTTTGAGTTTGATCAAGTTAAACTTGGTGTATATTATTTACTCTATACGGTGCATGTTTGGATGCACGGGTGCTTGTTTTTATTATTATTTATTATTATTATTTTATGTTTTTTTATTAATTCACTTATTTGTTGACTTGTTGTCATTTGTATAAAAAGTACTATAGATTGTTTAAATGTTTTTTGTTTATGCTTATAAAAAATTTATAAACATATATATATATATATATATATATATATATATATATATATATATATATATATATATATATATATTATTATTATTATTATTATTATTATTATTAATATAAATAGAAGATAAGTAACATTTGTTTCGCTTTAGACATTTTCCAGGCTTTAAAAATGCAATGTTCAAATTTACACACAGAAAATACATAATAATAAATAATAGCAAAAACAACAAAGAATTTAAAACTGCTTTGCACTTTGTATTTATTTTTTGCTCTTTGCTAACCTTTTTTATCTCCGACCCATATAACATCTATAAGAAAACTACATAAGTATGATAGCATGTAAATATCAGTATAACAGCATGCTGTGCAATGCCATTCTAACACTATAGTATCATCAATAATATTTATTAAGCTTCATTTAAAAAATCACATCAGTCTTAAAACAGCAGCTTTTTGCAGGACAGTTTTATTGTTTATTGCACCAGTCTACACCATGTTGCACCAGAATATTTGTGGCAATTTCCAAAAACACATTGTATGGGTCAAAATGAATAGTTTTCTTTTATGACTTTATTATGTAAAGATCAATTTCATGAAGATATTTTATACATTTCCTACTGTAAATATATCAAAATTCAATGTTTTTATTAGTAATATGCATTGCTAAGAACTTAATTTAGACGCTTTATATGTGATTTTTTCAATATGTAGATGTTTTTATTAAAACCTCAGAGTCAAATCATTGAATCTCAGCCAAATATTGTCCTAACATCAATGCAAAAACATATTTATTCAGCTTTCATGTGATGCTTAATTCTCAATTCTTAAAAAAATGAGCACTGGATTTGTGGTCCAGAGTCACATATCTTCATTGCATTTGTGCATTCATATAGAATGAGGTCTGCACATTTATCCACCCAGCAGAATGATGTGTTAGACATTCATTCATTTTCCTTCAGCTTAGTCTCTGATTTATCAGGGGTCGCCACAGCTAAATGATCCGCCAACTATTCTAGCATATGTTATAAGCAGCGGATGCTCTTCCAGCCGCAACCCAGTACTGGGAAAATGATGTAATATGTAATGAATAATCAGCAGATTGTTGTTTAATTGTGTGGATTAACACTGATCTTCTTCATGTCCTGCAGATCTTGTGGCTCCTCCAAAGAAACCTCCTCGTCCCGGAGCTCCAGCTCACCTGACTAACCTGAGCCCGGCCGACAGCTATAATGAGGGCGTCAAGGTACCACAAACACACACACACACACACACACACACTCATAACTAACTAACACCCATCCAGCATGATGATAATGAGTTCTGAAGAGCTGCATGATGATTGGCTGATGTGTTCTGCATGCTACTCTCATCCACCAAACATCCTCCAGTTTCCCGCTCAAACACCCACATGTAGAGTTCACACACAGTTGATCTCCGTCAGCAGAAAACACTCAACGTTCAGCCAAACCTCAGAGAGAAAACACTGCGAGGAGCCGCACTTGTGGGAAAATCCACGTATATCTTGAGCTTGAAGACATTCTAGTACAGCAGAGGAAGAGAAAGGAGTTTCATTTCAATGTTGAGAAGATTTATCTAGTCATTAAAGTGGCATTACTTGTCAAAGTTGTCAAAATTATTGATTATTACTTCATCAAAAATTATTAGAATGTTAAGTAAATATCCAGATCTACATTTTGTGAACTTCCTACCTAGCAATATCTAGTTTTTGGTTTATAATATGCTGTTTTAATCCATTTTAAATGCAGTTTTATCAATATTTGGCCAATATACAACTATAATAACAAAACAAACATCACGAAAGCTTATTTATTCAGCTTTCAGATCATGTATAAACTCTTTTTTTCAAATTTATTTGTTGTTCAACAACACTTTATTAACTAGGCTAAATGAAAAATGTTGCTAATTAGTTAAAATTTAATTTAATTTAAGGGCACCTATTATACAAAATTAACTTTTATATATTATTTGGACATAAACATGTGTTGGCAGTGTGTGTACAGATCCACACTATAATGATAAATATCCACCCACTTTTATCATTTTAATCCCCATAAATCATAAGCAGTGTCGCAGAATAAGTCAGTTGCAGAATCTGTATGTTATGACATCACAGTTCACAAAACCCCGCCCATAACTGTTGATGGACACATTATATAATGTATTAGCCTACAACCGAATTGAATAAACTAAATTGGCTGTAGTGTGTGCGTGAATGAGTGTGTATGAGTGTTTCCCAGTACTGGGTTGCAGCTGAAAGGGCATCCGCTGTGTAAAACATATGCTGGAATAGTTGGTGGTTCATTCCGCTGTGGTGACCCCTGATGAATAAAGGGACTAAGCCGAAGGAAAATGAATAAATTAATTAGCCTAGAACCCACCCTGGGCAGGACTAAATTTGTAAATTGTGGGCGAACATGATTTATAGGCCCCGCCCACCCATTTCTGTTTAAGAGCCACGCCCATTACTGCTGAGAAAAACTGAGAAGTAACTTAATGTAAATCCTCAGTCATATTTATATCCTGATAGCGAGTTCTGTAAAGCAGAGATGTCAAAACTCCACCCAGTTATGGAGCTCATTTGCATTTAAAAAGACACACATGAAAGCAGCTTGTTGCATAATGTAATCTATTTTCTGGACTGTTTATCATTGTAATCACCATATATGGTCAGTAGGGGATTTTTTTTTAAAGTGGGTGGAGTTTCACATTGTACAGATTGTGAAGTCTTCTGTTCATGTGACATCATAGCAAAGGTGTTAAAACTCCACCCTGTTCTGAAAGGGGGCGGGGATTAGAAGCTTATTTGCATTTAAAAAGACACACAAACAGCTTTTTTTACTTGTATCTCAAAATTAGCATTTTCAACATAGTGTAATAAATAATCTGTAAGGTATTTTGAGCTGTTAGTGGGAACTCATTTTGTGAAAAGAGGTTTAATAGTTTTCCTTATTTCTGGTATATTTAGCATATAACGAATATGTAATGAAGCTGTTTTTAGCTTTAGTTTCCTATAGGAACTATTAGTTGAGCGTCACAGTACCACACACACAAACACACACACACTCGACTATGCCAAGATTTTTTTATTTTTTTTAGAAAGCATGTTTATTTTTTTCCCCGTTGCTCTTACATAAGAGCTGAGCTTTGCCTGGCTCGGTGTTTTTGGTTTTCCTGTTTTCTTAACCTTCAGCTGATTCTCATGAGAAGCCCTTGAATATTCAGCTGGATTAAAGAGAGAGGAAAACACTCCAGTCCTTTCTCAGAACAAACACTCAAGAATCTGTTTTCTGAGAATATGGAGAGAGAAGAGCGTTCACTGGGATTCACACGCAACCTGTGATTAATCTGTTTACACGGCATGTGATGATGGCAAATATTCCCAGATCATTTTTTAGACTTGTCTGAAAAAAAGCTTCATTCCGTCCTATTATAGTTCACTGATAAAAAAATAACTTGAATGAAATATTAATAAATCAAATCACTTTTCAAATCAAATCAAATCACTTTTATTGTCACATCATCAGCAGCACGTGTGCTATGATGAGTGAAAAGCTTAGGTGCTGGCTCCAGACAGTGCAAAATACAGACAGTGCAAATACACACCAGTGCAAAATACAGACAGTGCAAAATACAGACCGTGCAAAATACAGACAGTGCAGTATACAACAACATAAAAAAAAACAAGACAATGTAAAATTGGCAATGTTGACAGCGATACGTAGGCAGTATTGTTTTAAGTATGGATTTGTTAAAGTGCAGTGCATGCTACATCTTGACGGTGTGCAGTGCGGGGTATGGAGGAGTTTGTGTGGGGTGTGTTAAGTGTTCATCAGCCTGATAGTAAGGTTTATTTAACACATTTGCATTTAATCAAGAGTAACATTTCTCATTTCTGTTTAGCTTAACTTGTACTAAAATCAGGTCTTATTTAGGCACCTCATTTTACCGATCCCCCTCCTGCACTGTCGTCCGCGACACCTCCCCCGTCCACACGGTCTTCACTTTCGTCTGCGAAAGGGCAGCATGAACACTGTGAGGGCGGTGCGACCGTCGTTTGCCTAGAGCACAGTTACTCTTGCACCGGTATACTGACATGCACACTATAAAAGCTACTAATGCAAGCGATATCCACTTAAATTGGCCCACTAATTTGATTGCGCAAATGTTTCTCAACCTCTTCCTCCTCAAGTAACATCTCGGGTCCCCAATTTGTTCCAGGACCTCGCAATTTACAAATTAAGCACTGACTAAAAATACTGGAAAATATATATAAATACAGATATATAAAATATTAAAACTAACTTGAAAAGGCAAGGCAAACTTTACTTATAGAGCACAATTTTACACAAGGTGACGCAGTGGCGCAGTAGGTAGTGCTGTCACCTCACAGCAAGAAGGTCACTGGTTCGAGCCTCGGCTGGGTCAGTTGGCGTTTTTCTTGCATGTTCTCCCCGTGTTGGCGTGGGTTTCCTCCGGGTGCTCCGGTTTCCCCCACAGTCCAAACACATGTGATCCAGGTGAATTGAGTAGGCTAAATTGTCCGTGGTGTATGAGTGTGAATGAGTGTGTGTGGATGTTTCCCAGAGATGGGTTGCGGCTGGAAGGGCATCCGCTGCGTAAAACATGTGCTGGATAAGTTGGCGGTTCATTCCGCTGTGGCAACCCCGGATTGATAAAGGGGACTAAGCCGAAAAGAAAATGAATGAATGAATGAATTTTACACAACCGTAGTTGATCCAAAGTGCTTCACAGTAAAATAAAATTAAAAAAATAAAAACTGGTATTAAAAATATAAGAACAAGAAATATGTATGTATATAAGTAATACTAAAATACAGATGAGAAATAACATGCATGCATCACTCAAAGGCAAGAGAGTAAAAATAAGTCTTTAGATTAGATTTAAACGCATCCAATGAAGGAGAAATCCTGATGTTCAGAGGGAGATTGTTCCAGAGCCTCGCAACACAGAAAGCTCGATCACCTTTTGTTTTGCAGCGAGACAGCGAGAAAAGATGTCCATTAATTAATATTTAATCATTTATTTCAGGTTTATTCAGCGTGTAATGAGCTTTAGTTTCCTATAGGAACTATTCACAGTACTACACACAAACAGAAACACACTCTATATATTCATTCATTCATTCATTCATTTTCCTTCAGCTTAGTCCCTTTATTGATCAGGGGTCACCACAGCGGAATGAATCACCAACTGCATATGTTTTACACAGTGGATGCCCTTCCAGCTGCAACCCAGTACTGGGAAACACTCATTCACACACACTCATACACTGTGGCCAATTTAGTTCATCAATCCCCCTTTAGTGCATGTGTTTGGACTGGGGGAAACCAGAGCACTCAGAGGAAACCCACACGATCACGGGGAGAACATGCAAACACAGATATAACAACTGGCCCAGCTGGAACTCGAACCAGCAACCTTCTTGCTGTGAGGCCACAGTGCTAACCACTGTGTCGCCCCAGAACTATAATAGCCAGTGATATTAAAATACCCTCTCCATCATTCCACTGCTTTTTTTCTCCTTTCTTATGTAAGAGCTCATATTTTTCTCTTTTCCTCCTGGAGTTGTTGTTGTTCTGGTGGATTCTTGTGCAAATCCTGAACCTTTGAAGATTCCAGAGTATTAGATCAAGTCTGATCTGTCAGGAGGCTGAAGTCATGAAGCAGGAGCTCTGCTGTGTGTTTCTCTTGGATGTGGACTGTGTTTGAGCTGAAGATCACACACACACACACACTCACACACGTCTCCTCTCTGTGCATGTGTTTATGAGTTTGGTTTTGTTTGCATTAATAATGTTGTGTTGTGTTTCTGCATCCCGCTCTTTCCTCTGCACGCTCTCCTGCTTTATGATGCACTGTTGCACGTAGCCCTGGAGGGTAAGACCCGTGTGTGTGTGTGTGTGTGTGTGTGTGTGTGTGTTATTCACTGTATGAACACTCATCATAACTTATCTGTTTAGTCAATTGCTGCCATTTTTATTTACACTAATAATATAATTTTGACACTAACTAGTGCACAGATGAGTCATGGCTAGGCCCACACGGAAGATTTTCCGCAGAATTCCGCAGATTTTCCACAGAATTCCGCAGATTTTCCGCAGATTTTCCGCAGAATTCCGCAGATTTTCCGCAGATTTTCCGCAGAATTCCGCAGATTTTCCGCAGAATTCCGCAGATTTTCCGCAGATTTTCCGCAGAATTCCGCAGATTTTCCGCAGAATTCCGCAGATTTTCCGCAGATTTTCCGCAGAATTCCGCAGATTTTCCGCAGAATTCCGCAGATTTTCCGCAGAATTCCGCAGATTTTCCACAGAATTCCGCAGATTTTCCGCAGAATTCCGCAGATTTTCTGCAGAATTCCGCAGATTTCTAGCACGTCATTAATTCTGTTGATTTACTTGAGTAAATGTGTGTAAATCTGAATTTATTCAGTTTTTAAATTACACATATTTCACATATTAAGGTTTTAGTTTTGAGACTCCCAAAATAATTCCGCAGAAATCCACAGATTTTTACCAAAATTCTCCGCAGAAACTGCAAAAAACGTCCGCAGATTCCGTCTGGCCCTAGTCATGGCCAATAAATACAGTTAGTCCGAATTATTAGCCCTCCTGTTAAATTTTCATTATTTCAGTTTAACAGAGAGACGATTTCTACACATTTAACACATTTCAAATCATAATAGTTTTAATAACTCATCTCTAATAACTGATTTCTTTTCTCTCTGCCATGATGACAGCACATAATATTTGACTAGATATTCTTCAGGATACTAGTATTCAGCTTAAAGTGACATTAAAAGGCTTAAAGGTGCAGTACTGTATGTGATCGGTCAAAATGCTAACCGGTTAGCATAATATTTTTGAAAACACAGTCCCTACCCTGCCGTCCAAAGCCACGCCTCCTGAAACACAAACGCGCACCTTAAAGATGACAGCAGACAACCCACTAGTTCATGTCATTCGCCAGCTACAAATGTAGTTAGTGTTTGGCCGGCGGCGTGCAGGAATTACACTTATTACTAAGCCACACTGACATGCTATTTCAGAGCGAATATTTAGAGTAGTGGTAAACAATATAGGAAGCACGTCACAGGCTGTCATTGTTCAGAAATATAAAAGCACCTTTAGCTCAGTAAAGCAGGCTAAGCAGAATATCGCTGTTTACTGATGTTCTGTTGTTAAACTGAATAATAATCGACATTATCGATGCTGTAAAGGTCCTCATGAAACTGAAAATAGTCATCAGTCTTTCACCGGGAGATTTCAGTGGCTGAACAACACTTCTGTGCAGATAACCCATTTATAACACAATCTACATCAGCTTTGGGGGACTAAAAGAGTTTTAAAACAGAACATGACCTGTCTAACAGAAATACTTCAGCCATGGTGTCGTCCTTCCTCCAGCGTGCAAAACTAACTCCAATATTGATTCAGGAGTTTAAAGTTTTGATTCAGCATTTGATTTTACTGCGACTGTGATTGTCTCGTGTGCACGTGAACGAGCAAATGGCAGATCTGCCTAAAGAGATGCGCAGTGGTACAAATCTATTGCTGACAGGCAGTTTGGGCTACTTATCAGAATTATGGGAATTATCAGCCCGACAACATTTAATTGGATGAACATTTCTTAGTTTTATGCCTTACCCAGAATATAAAAATATAAACACATTTAGATCATTTAGTTTAATCAGTACTATTGGACTGTGAAGAGACTTTCACCCAGCACAACAACACATGTTTCTGAAGACGATCACCTACTGCACCTTTAACTAGGGTAATTAGGCAAATCATTGTATAACAGTGGTTTATTCTGGAGACAATCCAAAACTAATATAGCTTAAGGGGGCTAATAATATTGACCTTAAAATGGCTTTTAAAAAATTAAAAACTGCTTTTATTCTAGCTGAAATAAGACTTTCTCCAGAAGAAAAAACATTATAGGAAATACTGTAAAAAATGCCTTGCCCTCAACTGTATACTGAGTAGGATTTTAGTCTAGAGTTAATAAAATTCCTGTTTTTTTTTTTATTATTATTATTTACTTGTAGTTTTTTTTGTAAAGATGCAGAAAATAATTGAGCTTAAAAAGTCCTAAATTGACCAAAGTATTGCATTCTAGGTCTTGAGCAGGTATTGATTGTCTTCGTGTAATGCTTTTTGTAAATCTATATGTAAATGCATCCTAAAATGTTCATTAAAACAAAGAAAGCATTTTAAAATAGCAAAACAAAATAAAAATAAAAAACAACAACAACATTGTATATTGTATCTACAGTTAAAGGCTAAATTATTATGACATTTTAACAGAGCAAGGACATTTTCAAAGCATTTCCTATAATATTTTGTCTTCTGGAGAAATTTTTATTTTCAAAAAGAATTACAATTTCACAGCAAAGTTAACCGTTTCGTCTTAGAAAAGCTCATAAAATGTGACATTTTATATTTATAATTTGCATGTCTGGGAAAAGTCATTGGAATGAGCACAGATTTTCTAAAAATATGTATATTAACATATTAAATATATGAAGCTTTTTAATGCTTGAGTTTTTTCAGTATTGAACTTTTTAAATGCTAATGTGAAGTTTTTACGCAAGTATCATCATTTAAATCAAATAATACAAAACTGATCAAGTACAAAAAACTAATCCAGCAACCTTCACTATCTGGAAATCTTTGTGGGTGTGTTTGTGTATGTGTTGTTTCTGGTGTAAAGTTGCTGCTGCTGCCACCTGCTGTTATAATGAAGTACTGCTCTCTCTCTCTCTCTCTCTCTGTGTGTGTGTGTGTTCAGCTTCAGCCTCAGGAGATCAGTCCCCCTCCGACAGCCAATCTGGACCGCTCGAATGATAAAGTGTATGAGAATGTGACGGGGCTGGTGAAGGCCGTGATTGAGATGTCCAGCCGCATTCAGCCCGCGCCGCCAGAGGAGTACGTGCCCATGGTCAAGGTGAGCCACACAGCATCATTCATGGGAGAACAACACTACTGTCTGAAGCTCTCTGCTAATACTCAATAATGCAATGGGATAATGAAACATGCATACTGTGATCATAGACACTGGAAAATACTGTGAATTAAAAAAAAAGATGATGCTTTTGACGAACAACTACTAATATAACAATCTGAAGAACAGAATAATCTTCCTAACCGCACCAAATGATCAGGACTTATTGGTGATTTATTTTCAAACAATCACATGATAATGTGGTCTAGGACATACTGAGATGTTGAATAAATAATGCATTATGCATATTACTGAATATTTACCGTCCTGTTGTTTGTTAACTGTACATTTACAGCTTGGTTAGTTAACATTAGATAATTATACAGACCTCATGATGAAAACTGCTCGTTTATTAGTCTTAGGTGATTCACTTTAGTTAATATAACTATACAGTTGTGTTCAAAATTATTAGCCCCCCTGAATTATTAGCCCCCCTGTTTATTTTTTTCCCCAATTTCTGTTTAACGGAGAGCAGATTTCTTCAACACATTTCTAATCATAATAGTTTTAATAACTCATCTCTAATAACTGATTTATTTTCTCTTTGCCATGATGACAGTAAATAATATTAGACTAGATATTTTTTAAGACACTTCTATACAGCTTAAAGTGACATTTAAAGGCTTAACTAGGTTAATTAGGTTAACTAGGCAGGTTAGGGGAATTAGGCAAGTTATTGTATAATGATGGTTTGTTCTGTAGACTATCGAAAAAATATATAGCTTAAAGGGGCTAATAATATTGACATTAAAATGGGTTTTAAAAAATTAAAAACTGCTTTTATTCTAGTCGAAATAAAACAAATAAGACTTTCTCCAGAAGAAAAAATATTATCAGACATGCTGTGAAAATTTCCTTGCTCTGTTAAACATCATTTGGGAAATATTAAAAAAGGAAGAAAAAAAATCAGAGGGGGTTGAATAATTCTGATTGCAACTGTAAGTCATAATTGTGTATTTAATTAATTAGAGTTAATATCTAATCAAATTCGGGGTTTTTTCTGATACTAACATACTAAAGTCACTGTTGATTTGAATGCATTAACTGATGTTTGCTAATGAGATTTAATTATACTTTATAAAGTGTTACCTGTTGAACTTGATCATCCTTTTGCTGTGTAATTTTTGTTTACATTTATGATTGTGTGTACATTTAATAAAGCAAGCTTTAAAAAAAAAAAAAAATCTTTTCTGCAGTTTAGGTCAGTATTGTGATGCTAATACCGCATATCACGATAAAAGCTAATGCAATGTGTGTGTTTGTGCTCTTTCTGTCAGGATGTTGGTCTGGCTCTCAGGACTCTGCTGGCGACGGTGGATGAGACTATACCAGTGTTACCAGCACACACGCATCGAGAGGTCTGAACACACATACACACACTGATTTACTGCTTTATTAAAATATAATACAGCCTACAAGGAGTTCATACACATTTATTACATGATTTGCTTTTGCATTTATCACCTGAAAAAAAAAATCTTATTCTATATTTGTACTGTGTAAATATAGTTGTTTACGGTGTACATTAATTATTAATAAAGAGTCTAAATAAAATAAAAAAATTCATTTATGCATCACATATATTATTTATAATTGATGTTAAGTCAGAAATGCGCTAACAAAAATATCATGTTAGTCTGCATTTCATTAGATTGTTAACCATTGCTGTGATATTTAGATTTATTACATCTTAGTGACGACGTTCATAAAATTTTTGTTTGATTACACACAATTAAAACGGTTTAGTCTGCATTTATCCACAAATATTTGATATTCTCACACATTTATTGCATTATTTGCTTTTGCATCAAACATTTGTACTGTCTAAATAAAGTTGTGTATCACTTGCATTAATTATAATTATATCACATAATTATTAATAAACTATAGTGTCTAAATAAAAAATAATTGATGTATGTGATATATTATTTATAATGGCTGTTAAATCAGAAATGCGCTAATAAACAGTTAGTCTGCGTTTCATAAGACAACCATTGTTGTGTGATAATTCGATTTATTACATCTTATTAATTCATGAAATTTCTGGTTTTATTTTTAAAGTTTAATTTCTGAATTACACACAATTAAAACTGTGTTTAGTCTGTATTTATCCACAAATATTTGATCATCTTTACAAGGGGTTCACACATTCATTGCATAATTTGCTTTTGCATCAATCACCTCAGGAAAAAAGTCATTCTATATTAGTACTGTGTAAATATAGTTGTGTATTACTTGCATTCATTATAATTCATTTTCCTTCAGCTTAGTCCCTTTATTTATCATGGGTCGCCACAGCGGAATGAACCGCCAACTATTCCAGCATATGTTTTACACAGCGGATGCCCTTCCAGCTGCAACCCATCACTGGGAAACTTCATTATAACTATATTACATAATTATTAATCAACTGTAAAGAGTCTAAATCAAGTTAACAATTTCATTTATGTATCACATATATTATTTATAATTGATGTTAAATCAGAAATGCGCGAACACAAATATCATGTTAGTCTGCGTTTCGTAAGACTGTTAACCATTGCTGTGATATTTAGATTTATTACATCTTATTAATAACTGTGTTCATAAAATATTTGATTTTATGCATAGTTAAATTTCTGAATTACACACAATTAAAACTGTTTAGTCTGTATTTATCCACAAATATTTGATATTCTCTACAAGTTTACACATTTATTTATTTATTTACACATTTATAGTTTACACATTTATTTATTTATTTACACATTTATAGTTTACACATTTATTTATTTATTTACACATTTATAGGAGTTTACACATTTATTTATTTATTTACACATTTATAGGAGTTTACACATTTATTTATTTATTTACACATTTATAGGAGTTTACACATTTATTTATTTATTTACACATTTATAGGAGTTTACACATTTATTTATTTATTTACACATTTATAGTTTACACATTTATTTATTTATTTACACATTTATAGTTTACACATTTATTTATTTATTTACACATTTATAGTTTACACATTTATTTATTTATTTATTTACACA
Organism: Danio kyathit; assembly: GCA_903798195.1. Classification (NCBI taxonomy): domain Eukaryota; kingdom Metazoa; phylum Chordata; class Actinopteri; order Cypriniformes; family Danionidae; genus Danio; species Danio kyathit. Next base: position 2,785,944 of record LR812537.1, read on the forward strand.
TTTATAGGAGTTTACACATTTATTTATTTATTTACACATTTATAGGAGTTTACACATTTATTTATTTATTTACACATTTATAGGAGTTTACACATTTATTTATTTATTTACACATTTATAGTTTACACATTTATTTATTTATTTACACATTTATAGTTTACACATTTATTTATTTATTTACACATTTATAGTTTACACATTTATTTATTTATTTACACATTTATAGTTTACACATTTATTTATTTATTTACACATTTATAGTTTACACATTTATTTATTTATTTACACATTTATAGGAGTTTACACATTTATTTATTTATTTACACATTTATAGTTTACACATTTATTTATTTATTTACACATTTATAGGAGTTTACACATTTATTTATTTATTTACACATTTATAGGAGTTTAACACATTTATTTATTTATTACACATTTATAGGAGTTTACACATTTATTTATTTATTTACACATTTATAGTTTACACATTTATTTATTTATTTACACATTTATAGGAGTTTACACATTTATTTATTTATTTACACATTATAGGAGTTTACACATTTATTTATTTATTTACACATTTATAGTTTACACATTTATTTATTTATTTACACATTTATAGTTTACACATTTATTTATTTATTTACACATTTATAGTTTACACATTTATTTATTTATTTATTTACACATTTATAGGAGTTTACACATTTATTTATTTATTTACACATTTATAGGAGTTTACACATTATTTATTTATTTACACATTTATAGGAGTTTACACATTATTTATTTATTTACACATTTATAGTTTACACATTTATTTTATTTATTTACACATTTATAGTTTACACATTTATTTATTTATTTACACATTTATAGTTTACACATTTATTATTTATTTACACATTTATAGTTTACACATTTATTTATTTATTTACACATTTATAGTTTACACATTTATTTATTTATTTACACATTTATAGGAGTTTACACATTTATTTATTTATTTACACATTTATAGTTTACACATTTATTTATTTATTTACACATTTATAGGAGTTTACACATTTATTTATTTATTTACACATTTATAGGAGTTTACACATTTATTTATTTATTTACACATTTATAGGAGTTTACACATTTATTTATTTATTTACACATTTATAGGAGTTTACACATTTATTTATTTATTTACACATTTATAGTTTACACATTTATTTATTTATTTACACATTTATAGTTTACACATTTATTTATTTATTTACACATTTATAGTTTACACATTTATTTATTTATTTACACATTTATAGTTTACACATTTATTTATTTATTTACACATTTATAGGAGTTTACACATTTATTTATTTATTTACACATTTATTTATTTATTTACACATTTATAGTTTACACATTTATTTATTTATTTACACATTTATAGGAGTTTACACATTTATTTATTTATTTACACATTTATAGGAGTTTACACATTTATTTATTTATTACACATTTATAGGAGTTTACACATTTATTTATTTATTTACACATTATAGTTTACACATTTATTTAGTTATTTACACATTATAGTTTACACATTTATTTATTTATTTACACATTTATAGTTTACACATTTATTTATTTATTTACACATTTATAGTTTACACATTTATTTATTTATTTACACATTTATAGGAGTTTACACATTTATTATTTATTTACACATTTATAGGAGTTTACACATTTATTTATTTATTACACATTTATAGTTTACACATTTATTTATTTATTTACACATTATAGTTTACACACATTTATTTATTTATTTACACATTTATAGTTTACACATTTATTTATTTATTTACACATTTATAGGAGTTTACACATTTATTTATTTATTTACACATTTATAGTTTACACATTTATTTATTTATTTACACATTTATAGTTTACACATTTATTTATTTATTTACACATTTATAGTTTACACATTTATTTATTTATTTACACATTTATAGTTTACACATATTTATTTATTTACACATTTATAGTTTACACATTTATTTATTTATTTACACATTTATAGGAGTTTACACATTTATTTATTTATTTACACATTTATTTATTTATTTACACATTTATAGTTTACACATTTATTTATTTATTTACACATTTATAGGAGTTTACACATTTATTTATTTATTTACACATTTATAGGAGTTTACACATTTATTTATTTATTTACACATTTATAGGAGTTTACACATTTATTTATTTATTTACACATTTATAGTTTACACATTTATTTATTTATTTACACATTTATAGTTACACATTTATTTATTTATTTACACATTTATAGTTTACACATTTATTTATTTATTTACACATTTATAGTTTACACATTTATTTATTTATTTACACATTTATAGTTTACACATTTATTTATTTATTTACACATTTATAGGAGTTTTACACATTTATTTATTTATTTACACATTTATAGGAGTTTACACATTTATTTATTTATTTACACATTTATAGTTTACACATTTATTTATTTATTTACACATTTATAGTTTACACATTTATTTATTTATTTACACATTTATAGTTTACACATTTATTTATTTATTTACACATTTATAGGAGTTTACACATTTATTTATTTATTTACACATTTATAGGAGTTTACACATTTATTTATTTATTTACACATTTATAGGAGTTTACACATTTATTTATTTATTTACACATTTATAGTTTACACATTTATTTATTTATTTACACATTTATAGTTTACACATTTATTTATTTATTTACACATTTATAGTTTACACATTTATTATTTATTTACACATTTATAGTTTACACATTTATTTATTTATTTACACATTTATAGGAGTTTACACATTTATTTATTTATTTACACATTTATAGGAGTTTACACATTTATTTATTTATTTACACATTTATAGTTTACACATTTATTTATTTATTTACACATTTATAGGAGTTTACACATTTATTTATTTATTTACACATTTATAGGAGTTTACACATTTATTTATTTATTTACACATTTATAGTTTACACATTTATTTATTTATTTACACATTTATAGGAGTTTACACATTTATTTATTTATTTACACATTTATAGTTTACACATTTATTTATTTATTTACACATTTATAGTTTACACATTTATTTATTTATTTACACATTTATAGTTTACACATTTATTTATTTATTTACACATTTATAGTTTACACATTTATTTATTTATTTACACATTTATAGGAGTTTACACATTTATTTATTTATTTACACATTTATAGTTTACACATTTATTTATTTATTTACACATTTATAGGAGTTTACACATTTATTTATTTATTTACACATTTATAGTTTACACATTTATTTATTTATTTACACATTTATAGGAGTTTACACATTTATTTATTTATTTACACATTTATAGGAGTTTACACATTTATTTATTTATTTACACATTTATAGTTTACACATTTATTTATTTATTTACACATTTATAGGAGTTTACACATTTATTTATTTATTTACACATTTATAGGAGTTTACACATTTATTTATTTATTTACACATTTATAGTTTACACATTTATTTATTTATTTACACATTTATAGTTTACACATTTATTTATTTATTTACACATTTATAGTTTACACATTTATTTATTTATTTACACATTTATAGTTTACACATTTATTTATTTATTTACACATTTATAGTTTACACATTTATTTATTTATTTACACATTTATAGGAGTTTACACATTTATTTATTTATTTACACATTTATAGTTTACACATTTATTTATTTATTTACACATTTATAGTTTACACATTTATTTATTTATTTACACATTTATAGTTTACACATTTATTTATTTATTTACACATTTATAGTTTACACATTTATTTATTTATTTACACATTTATAGTTTACACATTTATTTATTTATTTACACATTTATAGGAGTTTACACATTTATTTATTTATTTACACATTTATAGGAGTTTACACATTTATTTATTTATTTACACATTTATAGGAGTTTACACATTTATTTATTTATTTACACATTTATAGGAGTTTACACATTTATTTATTTATTTACACATTTATAGTTTACACATTTATTTATTTATTTACACATTTATAGGAGTTTACACATTTATTTATTTATTTACACATTTATAGTTTACACATTTATTTATTTATTTACACATTTATAGGAGTTTACACATTTATTTATTTATTTACACATTTATAGGAGTTTACACATTTATTTATTTATTTACACATTTATAGGAGTTTACACATTTATTTATTTATTTACACATTTATAGTTTACACATTTATTTATTTATTTACACATTTATAGGAGTTTACACATTTATTTATTTATTTACACATTTATAGGAGTTTACACATTTATTTATTTATTTACACATTTATAGGAGTTTACACATTTATTTATTTATTTACACATTTATAGTTTACACATTTATTTATTTATTTACACATTTATAGGAGTTTACACATTTATTTATTTATTTACACATTTATAGGAGTTTACACATTTATTTATTTATTTACACATTTATAGGAGTTTACACATTTATTTATTTATTTACACATTTATAGAAGTTTACATATTTATTTATTTATTTACACATTTATAGGAGTTTACACATTTATTTATTTATTTACACATTTATAGTTTACACATTTATTTATTTATTTACACATTTATAGTTTACACATTTATTTATTTATTTACACATTTATAGTTTACACATTTATCTATTTATTTACACATTTATAGTTTACACATTTATTTATTTATTTACACATTTATAGGAGTTTACACATTTATTTATTTATTTACACATTTATTTATTTATTTACACATTTATAGTTTACACATTATTTATTTATTTACACATTTATAGGAGTTTACACATTTATTTATTTATTTACACCATTTATAGGAGTTTACACATTTATTTATTTATTTACACATTTATAGGAGTTTACACATTTATTTATTTATTTACACATTTATAGGAGTTTACACATTTATTTATTTATTTACACATTTATAGGAGTTTACACATTTATTTATTTATTTACACATTTATAGGAGTTTACACATTTATTTATTTATTACACATTTATAGTTTACACATTTATTTATTTATTTACACATTTATAGTTTACACATTTATTTATTTATTTACACATTTATAGTTTACACATTTATTTATTTATTTACACATTTATAGTTTACACATTTATTTATTTATTTACACATTTATAGTTTACACATTTATTTATTTATTTACACATTTATAGGAGTTTACACATTTATTTATTTATTTACACATTTATAGGAGTTTACACATTTATTTATTTATTTACACATTTATAGTTTACACATTTATTTATTTATTTACACATTTATAGTTTACACATTTATTTATTTATTTACACATTTATAGGAGTTTACACATTTATTTATTTATTTACACATTTATAGTTTACACATTTATTTATTTATTTACACATTTATAGTTTACACATTTATTTATTTATTTACACATTTATAGTTTACACATTTATTTATTTATTTACACATTTATAGTTTACACATTTATTTATTTATTTACACATTTATAGGAGTTTACACATTTATTTATTTATTTACACATTTATAGGAGTTTACACATTTATTTATTTATTTACACATTTATAGTTTACACATTTATTTATTTATTTACACATTTATAGTTTACACATTTATTTATTTATTTACACATTTATAGTTTACACATTTATTTATTTATTTACACATTTATAGGAGTTTACACATTTATTTATTTATTTACACATTTATAGTTTACACATTTATTTATTTATTTACACATTTATAGTTTACACATTTATTTATTTATTTACACATTTATAGTTTACACATTTATTTATTTATTTACACATTTATAGTTTACACATTTATTTATTTATTTACACATTTATAGGAGTTTACACATTTATTTATTTATTTACACATTTATAGTTTACACATTTATTTATTTATTTACACATTTATAGGAGTTTACACATTTATTTATTTATTTACACATTTATAGGAGTTTACACATTTATTTATTTATTTACACATTTATAGTTTACACATTTATTTATTTACACATTTATAGGAGTTTACACATTTATTGCATTATTTGCTTTTGCCTCAATCATTCTATATTTGTAGGGTCTAAATATAGTTGTGTATTACTTGCATTAATTATAATTATATTACATGATTATTAATCAACTATAAAGAGTCTAAATTAAAAAAGTTTCCTTTATATATCACATATTTTATTTATAATTGATGTTGTTAAATTAGAAATGCGCTAACAAAAATTGCGTCTTCGTCTGTGTTTCGTAAATTACCATTATTGTGATAATTAGATGTATTACAACTTATTAATAACTGCATTCATAAAATGTTTGATTTTATTCTTATAGTTTAATTTCTGAATTACACACAATTAAAACTTATTTATCCCACAAATATTTGATATTTTCTATTGGACTAGCGAATTTTATTATTGTTATTATTATAAATTTATTTCTGAGATGATCACTAGACTTTATTTGCTTATTTAAATATGCAGCACAGTATAATCATTCATTTGAAATGTTGTAATGTTGTAATACATGGTGTGTTTTTTTATTGTAAATTTCTTTTTTTTTAATATTATTCAAGTTTTCTTCTGGTTCATGACAAAATAATACAAACACATATTACAAATGATCACTGGCAGGCCTACTAAACGTAAAGCCAGGATGTATACAGTGGTTACTATGCACAAAAGTACAATATTATAAAGAAAACCTGGTGAGTAATTTAAAATTGTGTTACAAGACCAAAAGTCTTCCCACACTGGGATATACACAGGGACCCCTGCTTTGTCCTTATTGTGTAATTTCTGGAGTAAACGTTCATACAAAGCTGTTTTAGTCATTATATTGACCCATTTATTTTTTTTTTAACTCTGGAATTTTGAGTTTCCCAGTGTTTTAAGATGATTCTAGCTGTCACTGAAATCCCCCCCCCCAATGAGCACTGTGAACTCTCCTTTTGTAATATTTGGCATCTGTTCCCCATCTCCCAGTAAGCTTAAACTTGGTGACAGTGGTATTAATGTTCCAAGCCATTTAATCAGGATATTTAGGGTTTGGTGCCTAAAAGGCTGAACTAGTGAACAGTCCCAAATACAGTGAATAAATGAGCCTCTCTCTTTCTGACATTTCCAACAAACATGATTATTTGCCAAACACATTCTATTGAGTTGAACAGGTGTGAAGTAAAACCTGTTTATAACTTTATACTGAGTGAATTGTCCTCTAGCTTCTCACGCACTTATTGTCAAATTATTTCTGAGACAATCTGACTATTCTTGCTTAATTAAATATGTAGAATAGTATAATTTAAAAACAATATCTAATTTACATATGTTTAGCATTTTTTGAGTGTAACCAAGTTGTTTGAAAGTGCATTTTCATATATAAAAACATGCTTTTATTTTATCGTCAGTCACTGCAGTTCTGCGTGGTGATGGAGATATGTGTGTGTGTGTGTGTTTCCTCAGATTGAGATGGCGCAGAAGCTGCTGAACTCTGACCTGGCGGAGCTGATCAGTAAGATGCGTCTGGCACAGCAGTACATGCTGACCAGCCTCCAGCAGGACTACAAGAAGCAGATGCTGACGGCGGCTCACGCGCTCGCTGTGGATGCCAAAAACCTGCTGGACGTCATCGACCAGGCCCGACTCAAGATGAGCCACCGCACACACTGACACTCCACGCTGGCTGGATCATCATGGAGGAACATCACTCTTAAAGAGACACTTCAGCTCAATAGATGAGTAGAATGCTGGAAACGGGTTGCCATTAGCTATCATCTATCTTACGTGCAAAGCTGGAATATTGCATAAAACATTAGTAAATAATCAGCGTTTCCATCCAGTGACAAACAAAAGAGAAGAAAAGCATCACTTCCTGATAAACGTGCACAAATATGAGTCAGAGAAGTGTAGAGTGTGTTGGGATTTAACACAGTGGTGTTTGTTCTCCTCTGATAAACGAGTTGCGCCTCAGAAGACGAAATGTAATGAACGTGGTGACTTTTAGAGGCGTGAGACGGGAGCGCAGACAGATGCTCAAGACAGTTCTGGAGGGAATAATAATAGAAGAATAATAGTGAAGCACTGTGATGACGGAGGGCTGAGGCCTTTTACAATCAGCACAACATTTCAGATGTGCAACAATGGAAAGCTGCAAACCAACATTAATGACACAAAGACCCTCACACACACATTTATATCACATCATCACTTTATTGATGCGTATGATGGAGTTTAGTCACTAAATGTGTTTCCATACAGGATAAGTTTTGCTTATTTTTTTTATGCAATATTCCAAAATGCACATAAAAATACACGAGTCGAGACAACAAATATTATGTTGCTTTATTTTAGTATGTTAATCAGGTTTCAGCTAAATTACACAGCGGTTAACTCCGGTTAGTTTGATTGATGTAAGGCGAGCTGTCTAGGAAAGTTCAGTGTAGGTGGAAACAGATGCTGTCTTCTATAGTGGAAATGAAATTGATTAGATGGTAATTAATGGCAACCAATTTCAAAGGCTCTTCAAACTAGATCATAGAAACTCATACCGGGGTCTGTTCTTCGTACGTGGATTACTCACTTAGCTGGATTTTGATATTTACGATTTGACATAATCCAGGATGTTGTCATAGCAACCGGTCTGGTAGCTCATACCTGCCCCAGGAGCAGCAGCGTATTTTATATGAACAGGATCAGATCAGATCAGTTCAAGCAAAGGTAATACTGACAGTATCAAATTCTGACATTTTCTTACTGTAGTAGTAATATACACTTGAGAAGATAGCAAATAAATAAATGCATCGCTTCAGTCGAAGTTTAAAGTAAAAAAAATATATATATATATATATATATATATATATATATTTACATACAGTTAAAGTCAGAATTATTCGCCCCTCTTTGAATTGGTTTTTCTTTTTTAAATTATTTCCAAATGATGTTAACAGAGCAAGGACATTTTCACAGTATGTCTGATAATGTTTTTTCTTCTGGAAAAAGTCTTGTTTTATTTCGGCTAGAATAAAAGCAGTTTTTAATTTTTTAAGAACCATTTTAAGGTCAATATTATTAGCCCCTTTAAGCTATTTTTTTTTTCTGATTAGTCTACAGAACAAACCATCATTATACAATAACTTGCCTAATTACCCTAACCTGCCTAGTTAACCTAATTAACCTAGTGAAGCCTTTAAATGTCACTTTAAGCTGTATAGCAGTATCTTGAAGAATATCTAGTCAAATATTATTTAATGTCATCATGACAAAGATAAAATAAATCAGTTATTAAAACTATTATGATTAGAAATGTTGAAAAAAAAATCTGCTCTCCGTTAAACAGAAATTGTGGAAAAAAATAAACAGGGGGGCTAATAATTCTGACTTCAACTGTATATAAATAAATAAATCTTATACAATCTGGACTCCAAAATAAAAGTACAAAACGGGGTGGTTCTCTGCAAGAGGTTAGAATGTATCAATATTGATTTTTTTAGATACATGTGCGTATTATTTTAAGGTATCAGCTTTATTATTTTTTTATTTGTAAGACATGCACGATATTCAACTGTTTTATTTTTTATTTTAAAAGAAAATGGTCATGTATGCGTTTTGACAGCTAAAATGAAGAATCATTAATGATTTGATAAAGTTGCAGACACTTTTACCAATATTAATATGCAAAATTAATTTATAGTCAGTGTAAGGAATAACTGATTAAGAAACTTGAATTTGCTATTATAAAGAAAATCTGCTCTAAGTGTAAAACTAAATCAGTTGCTAAATGAAAGTGTAACGCCTGCAGCTCACAACAAATGTGGGAAGTTATTGCGTATCATGTTTAACAAACCGTTTACTAAGAACTTTCTGTTATTTTGCTCAGATGGATTTTGGATCAGACAAATTTGCAAACTTGTTAAAAGAACCAAATTATCCAGAGATCAGCTATCAAGAATAATAGATCCAGGATCTACCAAAACATCTTAGATCATTTAAGCAAGGTACGAAGAACAGACCCCTGGTTTATAAGCGTGAGTAAATATCATTGACGTTTGTGTGAACTGTCCCTTTAAGAGACTCTTCAGGATGTGTTGGACTGAAGACACTTATCTTTGTTTTATAATCGTTCGCAGCATCACGTTGAGTTGATTTGTTATATCCAGAAGTGAAGTTGGTCGTACTCAAACCTGCAACTGGAAGATTCTCCAATAACCCAAAGGCTCATCAACAGACTCTAGTTGTTTTCTTGGTGCTGATCTTCTGTTAAGCTGCAGCGAGGGCTTTCGTCCTGAAATCTTCCTCTGGAGTTGGCTCAGGACTCGTGTACAGATTCACAAGCCAAACCACAGTCATATTGAACATATTTTTGAAGAAATCACAGCTATTGTATGAAGAGCAGAACATTCTGCCGGGACAGAAGTCAATATAGTCACATATCAGGCACTTGAAGCACATCTGGGTAAATGGTTATAATCAGAGCTGCCTTCTCATTTCATCAACCCTTTTTCCTCTGTAAAGTTCTTTTTTACCACACTAAGGGTGTAAGGAGCCCCGTTGAGTTCAGATTAGATTTTCTTTGTGTACAGAACAATCGTGAAATCCATTTCTTTTGTCATTGATATAAATTATTCTCAGGAAGAAGCAACTGTACAGATCTTTTAACTAATAAAACGTTATCTTTATCACTGTGGCTCTTCAGTCTCGTTTCTGCTGGCGGTATTTCTACTGAATTAACTTTTTAATGTCTTATTTACAGCATTGGAAATTAAAATTCAATTCTGTAGTTCATAATTTTAATATTAATTGGTGGGAAAAGTACTTAAAGTCAAAAACGCTGCATGATGCTATTAGAAATGCTTGTAATTTTCGACAGATTCATTTTATGGAATATTATGCAGCAGATTGGGGAAAATGTTTGCTATTAAATTACCAAGTGCATTAGGTAACCATTTCATTATGCAATATAATTTTTTGCTTTTTTTCCTTTCAATATTTACCCAACATCTATCGTTTTAATTCTCTGTAAAGAAATTACAGATTGCTTATAACGGGGTACATGCAGAAGGACTTTTAATTTGTCAACACTTCCGGTGAGCTTTATGCAGTTACAAAATCAGCACATTTAGGGTGTTTTCTTTAAAAATCACTGATCTTCACTGCCTAAATGATAAACGGTATAAAGTGGGTCTCAAAATCAGAATGTACAAGCAGCACGGCATTAAATTACCTTGTTTCACACCATGCATTTATATTTATTTTACTGCAGTATTTCCAATGGCATTTCTGCGCTAGAGCCTGCTGATCTTGATGATCACGTGCGAGTCAACTGGGTTTACGCTTCAACAACTAAATGAACGCTGAAGTCGATTTAACTGATTATATTTTAGTTACATTACAACACCAATGCTGAAACGGAACCGTATAAAATTAAGTCACATTAGGCGTTCACTGGAAGTGTATCAGTACGGGAGGAAACACCAGCTCTGCATATACCCTATTGCATTCTGATGTATTGTTGGCATGTTTAATTCATTCATTACTCATTTGTACTTTCGTTTATTCATTATATACCATTTATAAGTTGTTAAATTATCCTATATCATCAATTTATATTTAAGGCGCTAAACAAAACAAATCTATTATTGTTATTAATGTCATTTAACTCCAGTCAATCTGCATTTCTCAGTTTTAAAATACAGTGAAAGGCCTTCAGCACCAGTGCATTGAATACTAAAGCCCAAAGCTGTGTCCAGTAACGAGACTAACAGCACTTACAGTTTCTATGTGTTTTTTTATTAAAAGAGCTGTTTTAGTCGAACAGACCGAAGCCCATGTCGTCATCAGACTCCTCAGACTCGTCTTTCTTCTCCTCTTTCTTCTCCTCCTCCTTGGCTGTAATGCAAACAGATAATATATTTTAAAATCAGATCATCCTCAGATGTGGTGCATGCAGGGAAATGGTGATGCTTTCAAAATGTGCATCAAACAAACCTGTCATTGTAATGCTTTTAATTCACAGAGACATCTCAGAACAAACCAACCAGTCTCTGAATGGTTATAAACAGTTTTTCCATAAATGTGTACAACCAAGTCTGATTAGCCAGAATTAGGCATGGAACGATAACCGTTTTCAAGACATACCGCGGTTTGGAAAAGTCAAGGTTTTTAAAACCGCTAACATTTTCTGTAATACCATTCCTAAGGTATGTGTAAGATTTATTTACTTAGTATTTTTTCTGATGGAGATACTGTTGTCCTAAAAAAATGTTTAAATGGTAAAGAAATCTGTGTTTTTTTTTTAAACAAAAGAGAGCAGAAGTCAAATGATTCATGAGTTATTTAGCCTGACATGTTTACACTGCAAAAAAAAGCTTTTCTTACTTAGATTGTCTTGTTTATAGTTCAAATATCTACAAATTCTTATCAAGAAACATTTTCTTGGCAAGCAAAACAATGTCTTGTTTTCAGAAATAATATGGCAATATTAAATCAGTTTTTCCTTAAAACAAGCAAAATAATCTGCCAATGGAGTAAGCAAAATAACCTAGTTTTTTTCTTTTGACATAAGATTATTTTGCTTGTTTTAAGGAAAAACTCACTTCAATTTGGCATATTATTTCTGAAAACAAGACAACTTATTTTGCTTGATTTAAGAATTTGTAGATATTTGGACTAGAAACAAGACTAGGCATGGGACGATAACCGTTTTCAAGGTATACCGCGGTTTGGAAAAGTCAAGGTTATCATACCGCCAAAATTTTCTCCAATACCGTTCCTAAGGTATGTGAAAGATTTTTTTTATTTACATTTTTAACAACAGCATCTCCAGCAGAAAAGATGTCCAAAGATGCCATTTTAAATTGTAAGTAAATCTGTGTTTTTGAAACTAATGAAGACAGCAGACGTCAATGATTAATTTTCATTACTTGGCCTGGCACGTTTACTGCTCCAAAATATTATAAATTTTTCTCAAAATAAAATGTATTGTGTTCAAAGGGGAAAAAACTTTTAGTTTTTTACCGAGACATTTGAAAAAAATGTATTCTAGAGCAGTAATCATACTAGTAATGATACCGTGATATTTTTATCCAAGGTTATCATACCGTCAGAATCTTATACCGGCCCATGCCTAGACAAGACAAAAAAAAATCTAAGTAAGAAAAGCATTTTTTGCAGTATACTGTTTCAAAATATTCTAAATGTTTCTGAAAATAAAATATATTGTGTTCGAAGTGTAAAAAAGTTGTTTTTTTTACCCAGACAATTAAAAAGAATATAATTTAGAGCAGGAAAGACAATACTGTGGTACCGTGAAATTATCCAAGGTTACCATAACGTCAGAATCTTATACCGGCCCATGCCTAGCCAGAATATAGACGTCTTAAGAAAACATGCGAGCAATTCATATTTCATTTAAAGTTACTTTCAATCTATAGACTGCACTTTTACCACAATAGTGCATTTAGTCTCTAAATGATGTTTTGATGCATTTTATTAAATTTAGTTTATAGAGAAAATGAATTATTGTTATATAAATGGGTTTGACCATTTAATAAGATTTCTTTAATCACTCAATGTGACGATTAATTGATGAACTGACTGAATCAGCAAAGAAACTGTAGTGTTGCTCTGAGATGCACACGCTCTGCTCAGGTATTTGTACACTTTTCATTGACGATCAAGTGTGTTAAAAACAAAGCTCAGTCAATATGAAAAATCAGTAAATATAGAGAAGCATGAAACTGAAAAGCATCTTGTGGGATAACACTTAAGTGGCAAACTATAATCAATTTTATATATGCTCTGCTTCTTTCCCCCCTTCCATTGACAAAACCAAGGTGGTGTTAAAGATGTAAGTCAGTCAAAAATGGAAAATCATTGTCACATTTGTGATCACATTCCTGAAAAACATATTGTGGGATATTTCTGTGTCAAACTATAATGACTATATATATATTATAAAGACAACCTATTTAGGGTATTTCTTGCTTTGAACATTCATAACAGGCTAGTTCTGACAGCACTCCTCACTCAAGATGTTTTTTCTTGAAGAAAGTGATAGTCCGTGTCAGCTTGCACATCATTAAATGAACAGTAGCAGATAAGTGTTGTTTACCTGGAGCGTCTCCACCTGCAGGAGCAGCAGCACCGGCAGCGGCAGCAGGAGCAGCTCCACCTCCTGCTCCAACATTACAGATCAGACTGCCGATGTCCACGCTGGCCAGAGCCTGAACACAGGACATCTCATCAGACTCATAACATGAACAATCAAAGTGCTCTACAGCTTGAGGCACAGCAGTTACCATTCACACATGTATACAGAAACCTTTATAATAATTTCATAGTTTATATTTATGTTTACTTTGCATGCCTATTTTGTTAAGTATTTAATATCTTTCACATACATTAAACTGTGCATATGACAAACACTTTGAATCCTGAATCATAACATGCAGAATTAAGATGCTTTACAGCAGGGGTGTCCAAACTCAGTCCTGGAGGGCCGGTGTCCTGCATATTTTAGCTCCAACTTCCTTCAAACACACCTGTCCGGATGTTTCTAGTATACCAAGTAAGAGCTTGATAAGCTTGTTCAGGTGAGTTTAATTGAGGTTGGAACTAAAATATGCAGGACACCGAGCCTACAGGACAGAGTTTGGGCATCCCTGCTCTACAGCACGAGAGCTTAATGATGGCAAACATTCACATTCATCCCTCCATCATCCTCCTATCAGATAGGAAATAAACTGACCTTAGCGAAGAGACCAGGCCAGAAGGGCTCGATGGTCACACCGGCAGCCTTGATCAGAGCGTTCAGCTTGTCCTCCTGGAAAAACACAACCAGAGTGAGTTAATATCAGTGCATCAACTCATTTAATGCAAAACGATGTGCAACACAATGGCTGCCAAAATATTCATTTGTGCAGTTATGGTTTTGGAGATATTAAAATAATATTCGTAAGTCACGCAGCACCCACACATGCTTCAAATTCAACCCAAATGGTCTCATTTGCTTGTCAGTGAAAGTGCAAATGGCAAGAAATGCATTGCAGTCATGTAGATATATGAATTTCACTTAAATATTGTAATTAATGAAGCAAACTAGATTTATAGACCATTTCATGTCATGGGCCCATGAACATTTCCTGTTTGTTATCAAACTATTTCATAACTGTAAGACAACTCGATCATAACTTGTTAAAACAGCAATCATAACATTATCAATATGTGGCTCTTTTTGAATTCTGGGAAGCTATAGAAATAAAAAAAATGTAAAACAGGAAATAAGTTGGGATCATTGTTTTGTTTACATCTGACAAAATGGTCTCTGTTATTTCATGATAAAACTACTTTGACATGACATTTTGTTGTACACCAGTTCACAGTAGACATTTCAAATAAAAATGCAAATGGATTGTAGTGCAAAAAGTACTTGTTTATGGACTTATTCAGCAAATATTAATGCATAAACCTCAACAAATAAGACTACTTTGGTCCAGTTTTCACAAAAAACTGATTAGATTTTAATTTTAAAAACTTGTAAACAAACATCACATCTAAATAGAGGTAAAGTTAGTTTTATATTCGCACATTCGTTCATTTAGAAGTCTCTGTATTGTTTGCCATGTTACTTTGAATATTCGATCGGAATTAGCATGCAAGTATGACTTCAAAACAACATTAACACTATCTAATTGACTGTGAACAATGCTGTACTTTGATAGTCATTGGCTGTTAATATGATTTCGCCATTTAGAAATTGCAAAGAATACTTATCTGAAATTATATTATTAAAGAGAATGTCTGAATATCCGAATATAAAACCAACTTTACCTCTATCACATCTAAGATTAAATAAGTCAAGTTAAACGAGTGTTGTTGTAAGGTGTACAAAAAATAAACTTTTGTAAAGGCATTCTAAAGCTTAAATAAATATTTACACTACTTTTACATGACCATCATAATGTATGTTTACTACGACATACTGTAGCTTTACTGTTTAATACCAGCACATGTCAGTTGACCAACTTGTGGTCTTCAGCCTACTAGCTAAGGTGCTAATGTGTCATTAGCATGATGCAGAGATGCAACCAGGAGCTGATAGTTAGTACTACGTTCAGTTATGCGTGTTTACAGTCCGAATATGAACATTTATCCGTTAAGTATAGAAGCTGTACCGAATAACGACGTAATAGTATAAACTCACAGAAGCGCGCGAAAAGTTGCTATAACGTCTTCACTATTACATTCACACAAACTTAACGGTCTAGTAACACCGAACATATGAAGTAATAAACCAACCGACACAGAAATGTTTAACTAACAAAATTCAGTGTAACATGCAAGAGCCGTGCCGGCGGAGTCCCGGATGTTCACGTTTCGCGGGCTCAGATCTCCTCACTTACCGTGACGGTAACTTCATCGTCATGAAGGATCAAAGCGGAGTAAATACAGGCGAGTTCGGACACAGATGCCATCGTTCTTTCGGTAGGTTAAGGTTTTAGGTGCGGATGGGCAAATTTGACGGTGCTAGTCGCCGGATTGAAGGCCTTAGCTTCGGGAGAAGAACCGAGCACCTCAAATGCTGCGATCTCACTGAGCGGAAAGGGCCGGAAAAGGGCGGGGCGAAGACTTATATAGACTTGTGCGTCACTTCTGTAGGCGGGACAAGTAAAGACAACAGAAGCTGTGATTGGTTCGTTTGTGCTGTCAGTTATTCGCTCCATCCATGTGCTCAAGAGAAGAGTAGAGCGCTAACTAATAAATGAGTGGAGACACACAAACACACATACACACAAAGTTTTTAATACTTATGTATCTTTTAATCCGTTTACTTGTCTGTACTTGGTATTTTATTACACAACTTTTGCTTTACTTTGTAATATTGGTGGTCTTTTACAGTCTATACTTGTACTGTAGTATGGAAAACCAGTAATATTAAGTAATTCATATTCATAATTCATGTAATTATTTAATATTTTTTACATTTATTTATATTAGTGATTTTATCAGAATCAAGTACCATGATACTGTAAAATTCCCATACTCAATTTATGGTATTTATGTGGTACTTTTGTCTTAGAAGTTGTGTGTTTAATGCACTTTGTAATAATGAAGGTAATTAATTGTATAGACACATCCTTAGTGGTTTTGTAAGCAGCAAGAGGTCACTTTATGCTCAATAAATGAATAACAACAAAAATAAATAACTAATAAAGCATATAAAAAAATGAAAATCCCAGTGACTGTAATAAAGCATGAAGCAAAATAAACAATATCAGCAATTGTAATGAAACATATATATATTTTAATTCAGCGACTAATAAAGCATATAAAATAATAAAGCATATGTTTTTTTAAAAACAGCTACTATAATAAAGCATATAAAATGAAGTAAACAACTATGCCTGTTATAAAGCATATGAAATAAAATGCGAAAAATCATCAGCAATTAATAAAGCATATAAACAAAAATATAAAATATCAGAGACCGTAATAAAAAATGTAAAAAGAAAGCAAATAAAATATATTTTTAAATTCAGCGACTGTAGGAAAGCATTTAATAAAAAAATATATCAGTCACTGAAATAAAGCATATAAAATAGAATAAATCAGCGACTGTAGTAACACGTTTTAGTATAAATTTTAATTAAATCAGAAACTGTAATTAAAAAATCATTCATTCATTTTCTTTTCGGCTTTATTAATCAGGGTTCGGAAAGAAACGCTAACTAATCCAGCATATTTTATGCAGCTGATGCCCTTCCAGCTGCAACCCATCACTGGGAAGCACCCATATATTCTCATTTACACACATACACTACTGGCAATTTAGCTTACCCAATTCCCCTATAGCGCATGTCTTTGGAATAAAAGTGAATAAAAAATATCAGACTGTAATAAAGCAGATAAAATAAACAATATCAGATAAAAAAGTAAATAAAATCAGTGAATGTAATAAAGCAGATAAAATAAATAATATCAGTGACTATAATAAATATAAAATAAAATAAATCGGTGACTGTAATAAAGCAGATCAAATAAATAATATCAGTGACTATAATAAATATAAAATAAAATAAATCAGTGACTGTAATAAAGCAGATCAAATAAATAATATCAGTGACTATAATAAAGCAGATAAAATAGAATAAAATAAATCAGCGACTGTAATAAAGCACATCAAATAAAATAAACTAGACAGCCCGTTTAATAAAGTCTCTTTAATTAAGCAGTGGAATCACAGAAACACTTAATGGAATGAACCAAAAACAAACAAACAAACACACACACACACATCATCATCATCATCCTCTCGGAACACACAAACAGTCATGTTACTAAAATTAATTCAAACCAAAGCCATAATCAATCCGAACCTCTGCTCGTTTGGCACCCTTGAGATATGCTCTTAATTCAAAACACTATCTGAGACTGAATGGAAAAGCCCCATCCAAATACATTTTGTAAAAATTAAACCAATATGTCCATAGTTTTTACTTCTGGAGCTCCGTGTGTGTGTGTGTGTGTCTCAGTCCAATAACCAGCGTCATGTCTCCGGTTAGCAGAGCAAAACTGAGCTTAAATAGACAAACGCAGCATCTGTCCTCGGTTTTAGATGATAATGTCAATCTTTATGTGATTTTCCTTTGGGTTTTTCATCGTAAGAGACGCCGTACTCGTTCACTCGGCTTCTGTCCACTGGATAGAGCCTGAAAACAAACATGGAGATCTCAGATTAAGCACATGTGAGAGTAACATCAGATTTATTTTATATTGTATACGCTTCTCACCATCTCTGATAGAGATACACCAGGAAGACCACGTCGTCTCTGAAACATGCTAACCGGTGAGATGTGGGCATAGTGATGATGAACGCAAAGACGTCATCGATAAACGTATTAAAAGCCTGTCGAGAAAGACAAGAGAGAAAATGTATAGTGAAATTAAGCCTATTGAAACACAACCTCTAGGACACAGGTGTCAAACTCAGCTCCTGGAGGGCCGCAGCTCTGCAGTTTAGCTTTAACCCTAATTAAACACACCTGACCAAACTAACTGAGTCCTTCAGGCTTATTTGAAACCTACAGGTAAGTCTGTTAGAGCAGGGTTGGAACTAAACTGTGCAGTGCTGCGGCCCTCCAGGAACTGAGTTTGACACCTCTGCTCTAGGACATGCGATGATCTAGAAAGTTTGGTCAACATTGGCTAGTTGGTAATTATATTAATTAATTTTCCTTCAGTTTAGTCCCTTATTTATCAGAGGTCGCTCCAGCGGAATGAACCGCCAACTATTCCAGCATATGCTTTACACAGCGGATGCACTTCTAGCTGCAACCCAGTACTGGGAAACACCCACACCCACACACTCATACACTACGGACAATTTAGTTAATCAATTTCCCTATAGCGCATGTGTTTGGACTGGAAACCGGAGCATCCGGAGGAAACCCACACCAACAAGGAGAGAACATGCAAACTCCACACAGAAATGCCAACTGGCTCAGCTGGGACTCGAACTAGCGACCTTCTTGCTGTGAGGCGACAGTGCTAACCACTGAGTCACAGTGCCACCAAAAATAATACATATTATGTGTTAAAAAATAATAAGCAATAATAAATATTAGTAGTCAGTAATTATTTGATCAAGTTGGGCAACTACTAACACAACATGATGAAAAATGTATCATTAATAAACGATGAATCAATAATTTGATTTTTACATTCATTGCACATTTCGAAACATAAATGTATGCATTTTATTAGTGTATGTATGTATTATTTTTAAGTAACTAAAAACTAAACTAAAAGTAATAGTAATACATTTCAGTCTTTCAGATATACAATAATCAAAATATTGGTCAACACTAGCAGTTGGGCAAGAACAAAATAATATAAAAATAATTTAAAAAAAACTAAATAATAACAATTATTAAATAATAATAAAAATGTAAAATCAATGTATCATAAAGTAATACATGAATGAATAATTCAATTCATATACTCAATTCATTCATGCATTCATCAAAATTATGGCGTCTTATTTAATTGTTATTTTAACATTCATGGCACATTCAGATTTAGTTTTTTTGACAAGAATAATACATAAATAGACTAATAAATTGAACACATTTGTGTAAGTAGCTAATGACTAAAACTAAAATAAAAGTTATAGTAATGAAATATTAAACCCAAGTCAACATTAATGATACACAACCTCTCAGATATTCAATAATCTAGAAATTGAAGAGTTGAAGTCAGATTTATTAGCCCCCCTGTTAATTTTTTTCTCAATTTCTGTTTAACGGAGAGCAGATTTCTTCAACACATTTCTAATCATAATAGTTTTAATAACTCATCTCTAATAACTGATTTATTTTATCTTTGTCATGATGACAGTAAATAATATTTGACTAGATATTCTTCAAGACACTTCTATACAGCTTAAAGTGACATTTAAAGGCTTAACTAGGTTAATTAGGTTAACTAGGCAGGTTAGGGGAATTAGGCAAGTTATTGTATAATGATGGTTTGTTCTGTAGACTATTGAAAAAATATATAGCTTAAAGGGACTAATAATTTGGATCTTAAAATGGTTTTTAAAAAATTAAAAACTGCTTTTATTCTAGCTGAAATAAAACAAATAAGACTTTCTCCAGAAGAAAAAATATTATCAGACATACTGTGAAAATTTCCTTGCTCTGTTAAACATCATTTAGGAAAAATTTAAAAAAGAAAAAAAAATTCAAAGGCGGGGCTAAAAATTCTGACTTCAACTGTGTGTGTGTGTGTGTGTGTGTGTGTGTGTGTGTGTGTGTGTATATATATATATATATATATATATATATATATATATATATATAATAGAAATATTATATTATTTATAATAAAGTAAAAAATGTGTCATAAATAAATGAAGGAATGAATAATTGAATTAATATTTTATTAATCTATTCATACATTCATAATTCTTTTTTTACTGATTTTGTAAAAAAAAAAAACTTTTATTTTAACATTGACGGCACATCTTCAAACAAAAGGAATACAAAAATATTCAAATAAAATGCATAATTTTCTGTAAAATAACTAAAGTTTATATTTTTGGAACAGATAAATTTTTGGTGCGATTCATGTGCAAGTTCAAACATAAAAATAATTGATTTCTTTAAGGAACCAAAAAAGGGGTTATAATACAGTAAGTTACAAATTGACTTTAAAAATTATGCAAATTAAACAAAAACATGCATAACTATTTTATACATAATTGTAATTATGCAAGTAATAATATAGTAATATGTGTTTAAATAAAAAATAATAATTACAAATAAACAAACTCTATTTAAATAATTATGTTCTGCTATGTTGGTTAATAGATTGTTAGTTTAGCATCATTATGCTAATTTATTTTAATTTATGCATGTAATTAAATTTTTAACCAATACATTTTGTATTTTCATTTATTTCTACAATGATGTTGTGGTGTGTATTTGAGATTTTAATTTTTTTTAAATGTCTTTATTTAGTTTTTAATCTTACCTTGTACATGAAGGCTTTCCAGGGCAGATGAGCGACTGATTTCAGCTGTAAAACAAATGTATCGATTTGAATTCAATCATGCATCAATAATTTTTCAATATTCAGACGTTTCTTTAGACTTTAACAAACCTTGTAATTTACAAAGAGTTGAGGCAGCATGAAGAGGAAGCCAAAGGCGTACACACCTGATCAAATCAGAAAAACATTCATCAACAATTAAATATCCATCCTTAATATCTGTACATCAATAAATCAATCATATAAGGCTGAAAATAGACACTCACCGTTGACTAAACTGTTAATAATCCAGGAGTACCAGCTGTTCAAACACAACCAATATTAATCACATGTTCATTATTGAGCAAAATCAGCCTGTGATGTCGTCATATTTTTATATTTTATTAATAATAATACAGATGAATATCAAATCCAAAGTGTCATATAAATGTGAATGTTTATTAAATAATCAATGTAAATGATTTATAATTAGTAAATAAAGTAATATTCAGTTTTATTCATGCGTTTTATTACTGTATGATGTGACTCTTTACCTTTTATACTTCACAAACACGAGTGCATAAACCGCTCCGCCGACACACAGAGGATACAGCACATACGACAGATACTTCATCGCCTGCTCAGACAAAACATGAGGAAATATCACTTCAGATACATCACAATACAATCATAAGTCATGTTTGAGATGAAGATTGTGCTCACCAGAGTGTCATACTCCTCTGTGCGCTTCTCAGATTCATCAAGCTTTCCAAACTGAAGGGAAGATTCACAGATAGTTAAAAAACAATCAATGTTTACAATTAGAAATAAATCTAGAAACGGCTGGAGTTTACCAGGAATGTGGGAGTCAAGCCTCTCCATATGACATGGATTTTAAAAGCCTTTTTCACTTTCCACACCTGAAAAACAGAAGAAAGGTGTTGAAATATAGGTAAATGCAGAGCTGGGGAGATTACTCATGAATTGCAATGTGTCACCGACTACAAATTATACGAAATCTGTAATATAATCTCATATTTATGGTAATGTAATCTTAGTACTTGCATAGATTACATTTAGATTACTTTTGTGGAAGTAATCTGATTACGTTACCTTAAATGTGTAATCTAAGAGATCATATTACTGATTACAAATTTTTGTAATGTATTTAGTAATATAATCTCTTAGATTAAACAATTACAGTAATGTAACTCAAGTACTTACATGGATTACATTTAGATTACATTTTGTGCAATCCAATCACGCAATGGTTACAAATTACATGACAAACATTTGTAGTCAGTAATATGATCTCTTAGATTGCACAATTATGGTAAATGTAATCTGAGTACTTGCATGGATTACATTTAGATTACTTTTGTGCTAACCAATCAGTTAATGATTACAAACTATGTGACAAAATTTGTCTTTCAGATTATACATTCATGTAATTCCATGCAAGTACTCCGATTACATTTCGATTACTTTTTGTGCTATCCAATCAGTTAATGATTACAAATTACATGACAATGTTTGTAGTCAGTAATATAATCATAAATAATATAAACAAGTATATACATGGATTACATTTAGATTACTTTTTGTGCTATCCAATCAGTTTATGATTACAAATTATGTCACAGTAATATCTTAGATTACACAATTATGGTAATGTAATTTGAGTATTTACACGGATTACATTTAGATTACTTATTGTGCATGTACTTAGATTATGTTAACGTAAATGTGTAATCAAAAAGATTATATTACTGATTACAAATGTTTGTAATGCAATTTGTAATTAGAAATATAAGCTTTTAGAGTAAACAATTATGGTAAAATGTAATCACATAAACATAAATTAATTTACTCTTGTTGTACCTCGATCAAAGAGCCAATTCCTGCAGGCACCAGAACCAGGAGGCTCGTCTGTTCATCCAGCAGATACAGGAAGATCACGATAGTGCTGAAACACCTCCACAGTACTGACACACACACACACACACACACACTTTATATATGACACAATATATTCATGAATGGTGTATATATATATATATATATATAATTGGTGATGCATACCACGTGACTAGTTTTCACATTTATGAATAAAAATGTAACAATGAATAAAAATAATGAAAGTACAGTAATATCTGAAACATATATACATTCTGTGATGTTAATTTAATAAATATTATAGTAATATTACATTTTAAATATATCTATATATCTATTATAAACACAGAGACATTAAAAAATCATTAATAAATAAATATTTTTTTTTTTATCCATCTATCCATCCATCTTCTTAAGTTTACAAAGCATAATTTACATACATTAGGGTAATTTCACCACTTTTATTTTATTTCATACCACATGTGTGTATTATCATGATTATTTATGAGTTAAAAAAAATGTTTTACTTAATTTTGTTATGTATCAAGATTGACATTACGATAATACAAAACAAATACTTTCACATGTGCATAAATACTTTGCATGAACATTAAAAGCATGTAAATCAGTCCTGTGAAGGGATTTTTTGCTGAACAGAACACAAAGAGTTTTCTGACCGGCTTTACTGGACATCCCAACCATGCTCTTCTTGTGCTTCCAGAAACTGATGTCATTTTTGAAAGCCAGGAAGTCAAACAAAAGCTGGAAAAAAACACACAATAATGTTTAGATGCAGTGTGAACGTTCAGAATGAACACAAAATGATGATTTTTCTCAGTGTAAAAACCTCAAACTCACGTGGAAAGCAGCGACAAAAAAGGTGAGAGCGAGGAAATACAGATTAGTGTCCACGAAAATCCCCTTGATTTCATCTGCGTCTTTTTCAGTGAAGCCTGAAGTGCAAATGACAACAGATGAAAATTACTTTTATTTTCTAGATTATTGTGTAATCTGTTCAATTAAAATGAATCAATTAGCTGAATAAACAATGAAACCTGAGAGAAATAGTTGTAATCGAAATTATTGTTATTAATATATTTAATACAACTGCTATGGCAATTGTTGTTGATTAATTATAGTTATAAACACATTAGTTTATTATTACTTTTTGTTTCAAGGTTAAATTCCATTCATGTTTAATTTGTGGATTGTATGTAAATTTTGCACAATAATTGCATAAAAAATGTTTAAGTTAATTCAACAAGTTTGGTGTACATTTTATTTTATAAATAGTTTTATTGTCAATCCAAAACTGTTAATTGAAGGCAGAAAATATAATATTTATAACCACGAAAGATAATTATTAATGCCTTTAATTAAATAAATGGGTCAATAAGGTCATGCAATTAATCAGTTCCTTTCATAATTAATCCAGTTTATTTAAATTCAGCACATTTTTGTATATTTTAATAACAAGCATATAAAACATTTATCCTTCATAAATTCACTTTTATATGGTGTTTAAACACAGTTGTGTGTCAGCAGTGTGTGAATATAAGCAGCTTCTAATAGTAAAAATTTATTAATTGTCTTTATTATAATCAGACTTGATAAAAACAGTCTGCAGAAACACTTTGATTGACATTCTCCCTTTGTACGTGTCATCAGAGTGGGAAAGCCCCGCCCACTAGTGACCATCTCTCTCTCTCATTAGCATAGGAGGTTAGTCCTGTTTTTGAATCTGCCACTATGCTGACACAGTCATTTGTTGCTCCGCCTTCTTCTGAAAAGAGCACAATCTCATTTGAATTTAAAGTGACAGTCACCAAAATTAGGATCAAAGCCTAAAAGGGTCAGTTTCAGAGAGTTATAAAACATTGTGTGGTATTTTGAGCTGAAACTTCACACACACACACTTATTTTACGTCTTGTAAATGTTTGCTTCTTGATTTGGATAGACATTAATAAAAGGGTTAAATAATGTTTGCATACTCAGATTCATGTCCCCTGTCATAATCCAGAGTGAGCAGAGTCTTACCGAACTGCTGCAGTGAATAAACGGCGTCCTGCATGTGGATCCAGAAGCGCAGTTTGCCCAGAGCGATGGAGTCATATGTGATGGTCAGAGGAAGTTCAGTGGAGCTGCTGTTGATCTCCTGCAAAACACATTTCAGGTTAACCCCATTAAGGAGCCGATCACAATGAACACGGTTTTCTGTTCTGAGAATGTGAGGTGCACCACACTGCCTTCATATGTTGTCAAAAAAAGTAGTGTGCTGCGCTTTTTATGTCGCTAGGCAACCACTGAATCAGCTGTGCATTGTGTGCGACTGCTGCTGTATGGTTGATATTGTTATATTTGGAATATTTAATAATATTGTGACATACACAATACAAATGATTAATAAAAATGTCATCGATTTAAGAAACAAATGACTGTACATTATGCAAATTAGTACAAAAAAAAGTCTAAACATACTCCACTCATCAGAAAACTAGCTGAAAGTGAACAACAGTGATGCACGTAAACATCAGATGAGAACAGACATTTATGATCTGATAAACCAAAATGCCACTGGATAGCAGGTGTAAACAGAGCCTCAGTGTGAACGTTTGATATACAAGAGCTGTGAATAAACATCTGAAATGGGAAGAGAATTAAATGAGTACCATTAAATCCTTGACTCTGTTGCTGAGCTCATCCACAAACAGCAGCGGGAGGTAAATCATCTTCTTCCCGCTCTGATACCTGCACGACAACAACAATACAGAGAATCACACACAGGTGAGATGATGAAAATGACATTTATTATTTTACTACTCCATTCAGATATATATTAATTTATTTAGAAACGTAATTTTATTGTTCAGCTAAGCTAGAAAAAAAATCTAAACAGTGGTGCTGATAATGAGCCATACTTGAGGTTTTAACTTTGGCAAATATAAGACTTATATAAATATTATAAACTCCGGCAACGGTGGTGTAATATGTCCATGTGCTATCAACAACAGTACTGATCTTCTTTAAAGGGGTCATGAAGTGAGACACCAACATTATCTTGATCTTTTGACATATGAGAGCTCATCAGACTATAAACACATCCTCTACTTTTCAAAACTCAATACTTTATTGTTCCTCTAAAATCCCCTCATACTGAGGACTGTCTGAGAAAATGATAGAAAATGGAATGTTCTACTCTATGATGTAATAGGGAGAATAAGCTCCGCCTCCACAGAGTCAACAGGTGCGTTTGACTTCATGTCTTAAAGCGGTGCATGCCGGTTAGAAATTCTGGCCGGATTGATGCTGCGCTGACGCCATGTGACTGTCACATGTGGCATCAAAGTACCGCGACATCGTTCCGAGATCAGACGATTGAGTCAGCCTGCGCAGCACCTGAAGAGCGACTGCTGGAACTGCGATGAGGACACTGATGTTACGCGATTGGCCGAGTTCACAGCATGACAACAACCACGTGTGTTTTGGGTTTATTACTGGACAAATTCCGATTCACAAATTTTAAAACAAACAATTAACTTTCTTACCCTCTCTATCTTGTACACATCATGCTTATTAAAAGACTAATATTTTATTGCAGTAGCCCATCATCTTTTGTTAAATCATTTGTCTAGATTGTTTGAACAGGTTTATTGAGCCTTTTTATACAGACTACTGTATTATACATTTTAGTGAATGACCAAATATTAACTCAAATGAGTCTTACAGACTTACAATAAAATAATTATCATCATTGATCCTGACACTCCTATAAAGATTTCTTAACAAATTAAGTAAAAAATATTTTATTAAATATAAAAATATATGATTATAAAATATTTTATTTCCTGTCAAGCCGTTTATGCAGAAATGTCATTGATGTAGCTGCTCTTTCTGGGTATTTTCTATTTAGTGTAGCTCATTTATTGTGGTCCTTTTGTTCAATCTCTATAGATTAAAGTGCTTTTTAAAAATGTTTTTATTATCCAAAATAATCATTGTTTAACACTTAATCAAAACACCTTGTTTTGGGTTTTACACTAATATATATAGGAAAGCTTTTTAGCATATTCAAACAAGCACTGGAACAGTATTGACATACCATTCAACATCTGGTAGCCCAAAGACTGATGCTTAAAGGGCCATGAAACCCCCCTGTCTCAGCAGGGTGTTGTCACACCTCTAGTTTGAAAAAAGTCAGGAAAGTTGGGCGTGTCCAGCTCTGGGAGTGTGGGAGTGTCGGGGGAGGGAAAGAGGGTAGGATTTGCATACAGGGGAGTTTCCAGTCGGGCACGTGCTGATTTCACAGGCAAAACATACACACATACGCTGATTTGATACCGCACGGCGAAGGGGAGAAAAAAAATCCTCCGCATTTCTCTGTAACTTATGTACTCGGTATGTAGCGTCAGAAAGCCGTGTGTGTATAGACTATCCTGTCACAAAATGCGGCGAAAATTCTGCACGACGGGAATAGTTTGTGTTTACATGTTTACACTCGGAGAGCAGCATTAGCGGATCTTTCAGTCCACACTATAATATTGCAGTGATATTAACATACTGTAAACTTAGTAACTCAATCATTTTGACTATGGCATGTCTTTAAAACTGAAAGAGCATTGCTGACCACTGCACACACTTACCAAATCTGTAGACAGACAATCAAACTGGAGCTGTGTCTTTTTATTAAAGGAGACGAGCGGCAAATCCGGATTTCACCATTTCCAGATGCGAAAAGCTCTCGGGTAAAAATGTTCCTTACAAACGCATTTCTGTCACGTGCACTATAATCCACACGTGAGTCCAGCTGCTCTCTCATAGAGGAAAAATGAAAACAAAACCTTCGTTGCAGCACACTAATAAACGCAACACCGACGACCCGTGTCTCCAAATTCTAGTTCTTTCACTTGTTTTGGCAACACAGCGTGGCGTCTCTCTGCCATCTGAACAGGTAAACAGTCTCCGGAGCTATCATGCATATTAATGAAGTTTCACGTCATACACAATAGAGCGCGCTGATTGGTTTGAAGCACGTCTTTGTCATGAATTAATGCCGCACACTCAGATACGTCACAATGTTCTGGAAAAGACAGACAGCCACTCTCCACGCTGGATTTACACCTAAGTATCTCATGGCCGTGACGCAGCTTCAAAAATTAGTTTCAAACCGGAAGAACGAATTTGCTCAAAATAACGCAAAAACAACCAATTTTCACTTTTTAGTGCAATATATGTGTCCTAATAGTGTTTATAGCAGCGTGGGACACATATATGACTGTCAACAGCTCAAAAAATGTGTTTTGGTGTTTCGTGACCCTTTAAACTCCAAGAATTTGTGCTTATTGTTTTGCTTAATAGGCCTATTCGTGGATATTTATTTCCCTTTTTATGTGCCCTCTCGTTTTCCCCTTATTTCTCATGCGTTTGTTATATAAGCTACTTAAATTTAATTAATAATTCCCTTGTTTAAAATGAACTCTAGTTTGTAGAGACTGTATTCTGTTTTATGTGTACTGTAAATCTGTTGTTGTTATTGCAATAAAAAAACAAATAAATAAATTATCCCGCCATGTGATCGGTCATCATGACAGCAGCAACTTCGAGCCCCGAAGTGTCCGGCTTGACAGCTCCGTTTTCAACTCCGCCCCAGCCTGCGCTCGGCTAATCTTGTTGATCATCGGCTGCAGCTGTGCTTCATGTCGAACGCACCTAACACCTACTTCAACTTAGCCTTGTTAATATGCAAATTTGTCAGCCAATCACACAAGTAGGCGTTTACTTCTGAGTCTACAATAGGCCACGCCCACTCAAACAGAGTCTTCTGATGATATAGACTCAAAATGGCCCACAAAAAGCTCAATTACTTATAAAATTAGGGTTTTCTTTC
Source organism: Danio kyathit (assembly GCA_903798195.1). Classification (NCBI taxonomy): domain Eukaryota; kingdom Metazoa; phylum Chordata; class Actinopteri; order Cypriniformes; family Danionidae; genus Danio; species Danio kyathit. Next base: position 2,815,504 of record LR812537.1, read on the forward strand.
GTGAGAAATCATTATAACACCATAATTAGACCTCAAAACAATTTAAAATAAAAAACTGAGAAAGTTCATGATCACTTTTGGGTATCAAGTTAGAAACTCCAGTATTGTGGTAACACCAGGTCAAATATAAAAGCAGTCATAAGACTGATGAACTTACACTCTCATGTAGCGATGAACATCTCCAGGAAGTGCCTCACGGTCAAACAGGAAGTTCTCAGACACCACATTTAGGGTCAGACGGGAACGCCAGTGAGAAACGGGACGGTCCAGCTCAGAGTCGCTGCTCTGCTTTTGCTGATCTGGTTTCTGGACACAAATCAAATTAAATTACTCAGACCTGAAGAATAAGGTCAATAGCCCATTAAAAATCAGCCTGGGGCGTCTCCTCACCTCCGGGTCGTCCTGTCCCGTAATCAGGCTGATCTCTGGAGGTTTGGGCAGCATGTATGTGGTCAGTTGAGTGACTAGATGAACCTGATGTGGATCCTGCCATGGAGAGACTCCGGCCTGATGCAGAAACACCATGGCGTACAGAGTGCCATTTTTGCGCGTCTTTTTCGGCAAAGACACATTCACTAACCTTTAAAACACAAATGTAAATCTGTGAGAGTGTTCAACAGCTAGATAGGTTACAGGAAAAGACTATAAGTTACAGGAGAAGATATTGTTTTGGCTACAGAAATGGCATCTCTCATACTTCTCAAACTTGGTGTTGACATCAAACTCTTCCTCTCTGTGGATCAGACTGTGTCCACCATCAGCATTGGGTCTTAATGCGGTGTAGACACTCAGCTGAGAAAATAAATAAAAGATCATTCAATCTGGATTAAGAATATAATGGCATAAATAGAATATAAATATGAATATAAATAAAAAGATTTAAATATATCAACAAATTAATGAATACAAAAAAAAAATTATTAAATGAGAAAAAAACATTTAATAAAAAAAGGTCATAAAAATATGTTAGTCAATTAAATAAAATAGTATTGGAATCAATTAAAATGGATTCTATAAGATAAAACATATCAAGCAATTAATGAAAAAAACAACCAAACAGTAGATTCAAATAAATAAGATAAAAAATTAATTATAAAAAAAAAAAATATATATATATGAAGAGTTCAGATGCAAAAACCTCTAAGTGCCGTCTGAAATTTCAGTCAAAAATGAACATTTCTCTCAGCCTCCTTTGTTTATGTTGATTTATTTTACTTTACATACCTTGGAAAAACTTTATTTTTGCCATAAAAGTAAAATTACTGAACCTACACATAGGAGCCTGATAAAAATGCTCATTTTAGAAGAACATTTCAGACGGCATTTAGAGGTTTTTGCATCTAAACTCTTCATATACAGTTGCAATCAGAATTATTCAACCCCCTGATTTATTAGCCCCCCTGTTTATTTTTTTTCCTCAATTTCTGTTTAACGGAGAGAAAACATTTTCAACACATTTCTAATCATACTAGTTTTAATAACTCATCTCTAATAACTGATTTATTTTATCTTTGCCATGATGACAGTAAATAATATTTGACTAGATATTTTTCAAGACACTTCTATACAGCTTAAAGTGACATTTAAAGGCTTAACTAGGTTAATTAGGTTGACTAGGCAGGTTAGGGGAACTGGGCAAGTTATTGTATATTGATGGTTTGTTCTGTAGACTATTGAATATTATAGCTTAAAGGGGTTAATAATTTTGTCCTTAAAATGGTGTTTAAAAAATTAAAAACTGCTTTTATTCTAGCCAAAATAAAACAAATAAGACTTTCTCCAGAAGAAATAAATATTATCAGACATACTGTGAAAATTTCCTTGCTCTGTTAAACATCATTTGGGAAATATTAAAAAAATTAAAAAAAATTCAAAGGGGGGCGAATAATTCTGATTGCAACTGTACACACATATATACATATACATATACATATATATATACACGCACACACATTACCTGACAAAAGTCTTGTCGCCTATACAAGTTTTGGGAACAGCAAATAATAACTTGAATTCTAGTTGATCATTTGGTATCAGAAGTGGCTTATATGGAAGGCAAAGGCCTCTAGATGACGCATATTTGACCACAATAAAATATGATCATGTCTTGATTATTAATGATTTTTTTAGGACAGTAAGGTCTGACTCTGCTTAGACTAAAGTCTTGTCACTGAACCTTAAATAATGTCCAGTATAGAATATAAAGTCATGCTGCAGTGGAAACAGAATGAATATTGTGTCTGACTCCATCATGAGCTTGGAGGACTGCATCATACACCTCTGCAATGACTCAAATCACTGATTAATAAAGTCATCTGGAATGGCAAAGAAAGCGTTCTTGCAGGACTCCCAGAGTTCATCAAGATTCATCTTCAACGCCTCCTTCTTCATCTTACCCCAGACATGCTCAATAATGTTCCTGTCTGGTGACTGGGCTGGCCAATCCTGGAGCACCTTGATCTTCTTTGCTTTCAGGAGCTTTGATGTAAAAGCTGAAGTATGAGAAGGAGCGCTATCCTGCTGGAGAATTGTCCCTCTCCTGTGGTTTGTAATGTAATGGGCAGCACAAATGTCTTGATACCTCAGGCTGTTGATGTTGATCATCCACTCTGCAGATCTCTCGCACGCCCCCATACTGAATGTCACCCCAAACCATGATCTTTCCTTCACCAAACTTAACTGTGTGAATCTTGGCTCCATGCTGGTTCCAGTAGGTCTTCTGCAGTATTTGTGTTGATTGGGATGCAGATCAACAGATGATCAATCGGAAAAATCCACCTTCTGACACTTTCCCAAATGATCAACTAGAAGTCAAGTTATTATTTGTTGCTCTTACAACTGAGATCCACGACAAGACTTTTGTCAGATAATGTATACAAATGAATGTCAGATTAAATTAGCAAATGATTAGATCAATCAACGTTTGATTATAATATAAATTGGATTAAACTAAATCTTTAAAAATATATATCTTTAAATGCATAAAAATGCTCAAAGGAGATTAACAAATACTTTATTTTACAATAGTTAAATAATTGAATGAATGAATAAATAGTATAATGTATATAAAACACATATATTTGAAAAGTTATAATGGTTACTAATCTAAATATATACCAAATAACATTTTAGACATTCACAAACTATGTTTTTATACATTAAACTACTGTACTGTATACAGATGCATTGTAGAATTGAGGCTCTTGCATGAAGATGATCATATTTAGGGGTTATTTACATTCAAAATACCACCAAAACGGTTTTATTTATATTAAAATATACATTTAAATTTAAAATACATATTATTTTCATTAAGTAAGCAAGTGTCATGCCATGCATGCACCAATGTGGCAGTCCCAGAAGAGCTGCACAGGCCTAATTCAACATGCACTGCTTATTAAATAATGAGTGTATTGATTAATTTCTGACCTGCAGTCTGGGTTTAGCGGCCAGGTACGGAGAGATGCAGCTTTCGGCTCGGCGTTTCTCGCAGGGTTTGGTGTAAACGATGCCGTACATCACCCAGCATGTGTGCAGCACATACAGCAGGAACACCCCCACTATCAGGCTGGTGAACGAGGTCTTCGGAAACATCTTAACTGCACGCAGATCCCGCCGAAAATAATAACATGCTCAATAACATGCTGGAGATGAAGAGAAAGACGAGGAAGAGGATGAGCTGTCACTCACTAACACACGTCACTCCAAATACACACCGCAACATCGCTCACAACATCGCTCTCCCGCGGTCTGAAGCGCTGTTTTACGTTAGCATACTCATATATTCGGTATAAACTCTCGGGGATTTCTCATGATAACAAGGGACGGTTTGATTTCTGTGTTTTAATCCCTCGATCCACTTTTGACGTGATATTTCAATGAGCGCTCACTTCCGGGATTCACTTCCTGTCGCGGGGTTGCCAGATACGTGGAAATTAAATCTTTTGCTACATGAAAACGTGTCTAAATTTAAAGCTGTATTATACTTATACTATCTTAAAACACAATTAAAGCCTTAAATATGATTAATATTGCTGTTTTGGTTAACTAAAAGTATGTTTTTATTAACCTATTTACCATTACCGTTAAAAATCGTCGCCACAGGGTTGCCAGATATGTTAATACTAAATCTATTCCTGTGGATGTTGAATGCTATTTTTTTTTATTTGAGAAAATATAATTACAACGTAAAGACACAAGGAATTTTATATTATATTATATTATAGTATATTATTTATTCAATATCTAAAATAAATAGTGTTTTGGAGCTGCACCGTGATATGAAGAAAAACTACATGAAAAAATTGTCTAAATTTAAACCTGTATTATACTTTTATTATCCTATAACACAAGTAAAGCCTTAAATATGAGTATTATTGCTGTTTTGGTTAATTAAAATGATGTTTTATTAACCTATTTACCTTTATCATGAGATTTCATCGCCGCGGGTTGCCAGATACCTTAAAACTAAATCTATTGCTGTGAATGTTGAATGCTATTTCTTTTAATTGAGAAAATATAATTACAAAGTAAAGACAGAAGGAAGTTTATATAGTATATAATTTATTATATTCTAAAATAAATAGTATTTTGGAGCTGCACCGCGATATTAAAAGAAAACTACATGAAAACGTGTCTAAATTTAAAGCTGTGTTATACTTTTATTATCTTAAAACACGATTAAAGCCTTAAATATGGTTATTATTGCAGTTTTGGTTAATTAAAAGTGTTTTTATTAACCTATTTATCTTTACCATGAGATATCGTCGCCACAGGGTTGCCAGATATGTTCAAATTAAATCTATAACTGCATGTTGAATGCTATTTCTTTTAATTGAGAAAATATAATTGCAAAGTAAAGACAGAAGGAACTTTATATTATATTATAGTATATTATTTATTCATTATCTAAAATAAATAGTATTTTGGAGCTGCACCGCGATATTAAAAGAAAACTACATGAAAACGTGTCTAAATTTAAAGCTGTATTACTTTTATTTCCTTAAAACACAATTAAAGCCTTAAAATATGATTATTATTGCTGTTTTGGTTAATTAAAAGTGTTTTTATTAACCTATTTATCTTTACTGTGAGATATTGTCGCCGCAGGGTTGCCAGATATGTTCAAATTAAATCTATAACTGCATGTTGAATGCTATTTCTTTTTAAATTGAGAAAATATTTACAAAGTAAAGACAGAAGGAACTTTATATTATATTATATTATAGTATATTATTTATTCATTATCTAAAATAAATAGTATTTTGGAGATTCACCGTGATATGAAGAAAAACTAGATGAAAAAGTGTCTAAATTTAAAGCTGTGTTATACATTTGTTATCTTAAAACACGATTAAAGCCTTGAATATGATTATTATTGCTGGTTTGGTTAATTAAAAGTGTTTTTAATAACCTATGTACCATGAGATATCGACATCGACAAATGTTTTTAAAAGTATTATCATAATATAAATTGTAATAGCAACAATTTTACTAGTAAATTAGCTTATTTACGCTTATAACATGCTTATAATTGAACATTTTTAGCGTGTAAAAATATGCCGGTGATTTTGCTAGGTAATGGCAACCATTGAGTGCTCAGGATTCTGTTTCCCTTTCACCCAGGAAGTGATTGTACCCATCTCTCCAGTAGCGTCCTACATTCGTTTTGCGCTACAATTTTTTCTTATCTAGGTGGAGGATTTTCTCTCAAAGTCCACCGCCATCATGAAACTCGTCAGGTAATGAACATCTACAGCTCTCACACAATCAAAATACACAAAGAAACGTTTGAGATACGCGATGCATTTTAATGGATGGAGCCAGATTGTGTGTAGCTGCTGGTTAGCCGTTAGCTTCATCAGGCGGGAATGAATGAATGGACGAGCGTTTGTTTGGATGTTTTCCTCTATTGTTTTAAGCACATACGTGTTTTTAACCTTTAACTACTGGATTTAGTCTTAGATTTATTAAACTGTGCATTTTCTGGTGTTAGTTTGGCGACACTTAAATGTAATAAATGCATAAACAATAGCAATAGCTGTTAATGCTAGTTACGTTTAACTTATTTACTAGTTTCTAAAGATGCTAGCTGTGTATAGTCTTATAATTATGTTAATACACAATATAGTGTGTAATTAAGTAGTTCGGAGGTTATTGTGTAGTTTAATGTTGGTTTTGAGTCAGTTTATTATCAATAGAAAAAAGTAAATACTTCATATAATCATATTGACAAAATACATTAGTTGTGTTATTAGTATGTATGCTATTATAAGTATTTTATCATTGTTTTTATGATTGTGACCTGCAGGTTTTTGATGAAATTGAGCCATGAAACAGTCACCATTGAGCTGAAGAATGGCACACAGGTCCATGGCACAATTACAGGTAATTATAATTCAAAGCAATGCGACAAATCAAACTCTTACACTGTCTGCAATGTGCCTGCTTCAAGTTTGGTTTGACAGGAGTCTTACTATATGTTTTTATTTAAATGTATCATGCAATGCAGGTTTTTGTGTCCCCCAAATGTACTTTGGTAACGTAAATAAGATGCTTAAACATTTATCAGGGTCAGATAAATAAACTTTTATCTCAAAATAATACTGTAAATGTCCCATATTGTGTGAATCAGTACTAAGAATATACTATACTTTAATAGTTTATTATAATATTTGAATGGATTTTTCTGAAGAGTAGACGCAAAGCGTGCCCTTGCAAAACCTGCTATCATTAATCCTTTTTTTTGACGCATCATTTTTTAAAAACAAATTACAGTTCACAATGTTGCTCAGGTTAAATATGTAAACAGGTCGAGAAGTAATTGTATATGCATCAGTATTTTAGATTTGTAAAATAACACTATCAATGCACCTCAACCATTCATATGGGTGGGAATCAGGGTGCAATTTCAGGGGGTTAATTAAGGCTTGATCGCCCCTGAAGGACGTCCAAGCAAGATGTATGGGGGGATCAGCCCTTTGAAACTGAAAAAAGTTCACTCTGGTCTGTATTTTAAATAATAATGTTAATAATTAAAATAATAGATATCCATTTGACCACCCCTATAACAGTTCATGCCATTGTGAATGCATAATTGTGCTAGTTTATGCAAGAAAAATGTATTAACCTATTTACCTTTATCATGAGATTTCATCGCCACGGGTTGCCAGATACGTTAAAACTAAATCTATTCCTGTGAATGTTGAATGCTATTTTATTAAATTGAGAAAATATAATTACAGAGTAAAGACAGAAGAAACTTTATATTATATTATAGTATATTATTTATTTATTATCTAAAATAAATAGTATTTTGGAGCCGCACCGTGATATGAAAGAAAAAAAACTACATGAAAAAGTGTCTAAATTTAAAGCTGTATTATACTTGTATTATCCTAAAACACAATTAAAGCCTTAAATATGTTTATTGTTGTAGTTTTGGTTAATTAAAACTATGTTCAACAGTCTGAAACCGGCAGATTCAGAGCACCGATAGTTCACTAGGCTGTTTTCTCAAAAAATAGGTTTTTGTTTCTACATATAGCCTAAAAGTAAAATCAAATCCCCCCCCAGATCGTCAATGTATAAATGATGCATGCATGATTATATTTAAATTTCAGTATTATGCCTGGAGAAACAGAAGCAGTGAACAGTTTAATGTATTTATTATTTTAAACAGCGATTTAAGATCATTAATTGTGTGTAATGGGTTTCCATATCATTAGCTAGTTTTAATGAATATGTATTATATAAATATTGAAATATCCCTGTAGAATGTGTAGCCACAGAAGTGGGCAAATTTACTGCATGGGCATTCATATGTAAATATTTGCCTTTTGGCATTGTCCAGATTTTCCTTGTTATTCACACTTTACTCTGCACATTTAATAATAAAGTAACATTTTAAGAGAAACAAAAAATTGCTCACTTGGACGCACACATGAAACGGTTAGCCAGTGACACACTGTACTATAATATTCTTTACATTTATTTGTTAAAGTCAGTTATTGATGGTTTTTATAATCCTACTAGTATTACTTTCTGCAAAAACTTTTATTCATGTTAACAGAAAAACAACAATAGATCATGGGAATGTGTGGAAATCTGCATCCCTATTATGCACAATTATTAAAAACACTTGACCAAAGTTTCAGACTGATGCCCAAAACACAACTGCAGCCAATCAGCATTAAGGGGCGTGTCTTAACTATAGCTGAGATATCAAAAAGGGTTTTCTTGTTGGGGTATGGGCCTTCATATTTTGATGCCAATCAATGTTTTTAAATTACTTGGTGCACCTTTAAAAGAACACTTCACTTTTTAGATAGATTGTGTACTAAGACCAATGGAAGATGATATTATGCACTAGCCAGTGGGTAGTATCATTGCGCTTGCTGTAGCAATGGTGTGGCAACAAAGTGTCTTGATTATTATGCTGTAATAAGAGTATAATTTCTAACCATATCGACTCAGAAAATAGCAAATCTTCTTTTTTTGCTAGTCTTAGGTCACAGTGTAACTACAGAAGAGTCAAACTTTAAATAGGAAAATTATGGAAACTCTGGTCATTTTTGAACGAGATGCTAATGGTCTAATCTGATTCAATGATTTATGCTAAGCTAATTGAAAAGTGCTAGCGCCAGACCCTGAAATCAGCTTAATGAATTCAAAAATGGAAAAACTCACCTGTTTGACTCTCTAAGGGTGCTTTCACACCTGTGAACCGATTCGTTTGTTCCGAAACAGGGATTCAAATTGTTACATTGTTGCTCTTTGTTCTTGGTGCGGTTCGCTTTCACACGGCAAAGTTTCTAAACGGACCAAAACAACTAAAACAAGTCACGTGTGAGTAAACTCTCCTCACATTGGTCAGAGTTTCACGGTTTATTTTGCAGAGTCCCGCTCAGCTGTCGAGGGGGTGGTTTGGTGGTGTTTGACAGGATGCGCGTGACATGTCTGAAGAAGAGCGAGGAGGGATGCATTGGGGAGGGGTGATGAGAAGGGTGCGCGTCGTATTCGAGGACCGGGAGGGAGACGCGCGATTTCCGGGAGATTATCACTCATTTGCGGTCATTCCTGACATCCCAAGTCTCCCGGAAGTTGCGGGAGTCTCCCGTAAATGCACAGAGACTCCTGGAACTTCCAGGAGACTTGGGATGTCAGGAATGACCTCCCGCCCTACTCATAATTCTCTTTTCATATAGTCGTATGCCTATTACATATCCATAAAACACTGTGATATAGCCGGGCTCGGATCGTATCGCTCTCTCACTACAATCGATGCGCTCCAGAGTTCGCTTCAATCGAGCCGAGACCACCTCATTCAGGTGGTCCCGGAGCGATTGCTTTGGCGCGGATCCGAGCGCGATTGCCCTGTTCACATATGCCAAACGAACCGCGCTAACTGGGCACACGCGCCAGGTTCCGGAACAAAAGTCTAGGTGTGAAAGCACCCCAAGGCAGGGGTGTCAAACACAGTTCCTGAAGGGCCACAGCCCTACACAGTTTAGTTCCATCCCTGCTTCAACACACTTGCCTGTAGGTTTCAAACAAGCCTAAAGGACGCAATTAATTTGATCAGGTGTGTTTAATTAGAGTTGGAACTAAACTGTGCAGAGCTGCGGCCCTCCAGGAACTTAGTTTGACACCCTGCTCTAAGGGGTTGTAAAATTATCCCATTTCATATTTTAAAATTGTAAAATGCACAATGGACTCTTTTGACAACACTGTTATGACTCGATTAATGTCATAAACCTTGAACGTTTTTAATATTTAGATATTTAAAAAAAAAAGTCTCAACATTTATATATGCATTATATCAATTTTGCATCAAACTAATTACCGCTTGTGTGAGGCGTTTGTAATGCAGTGTATGGAAGTGAGACTGTAAATTTGATGTTACTTTCTCTCTTCTGGCTGCCGTTATCAGTCTCTCACAATTGTTTTCCTCTTTCTGAAAGTCTTGATAACACCATCGTGGAGTTTTCCCTTTATTATTTCAGCAAATGAGATTGTATAAATAAATGATTTGTTGTCCTCTCCCATTCACTGCGCTCTCAGTTTAACAACTATGATGACTTCTACTGAGAAACCTGGAAATGTGAAAAGGCTCCATAGGAGAGATGCTTAAATCAACACTTTATGGTTTACTCTGTGAATCCTCCACACAGGTGTAGACGTCAGCATGAACACACACCTCAAAGCTGTGAAGATGACCCTGAAAAACAGAGAGCCCACTCAGCTGGAGTCGCTCAGCATCCGAGGAAACAACATCCGCTACTTCATCCTGCCGGACAGTCTTCCTCTGGACACGCTGCTGGTGGACATCGAGCCCAAAGTCAAGTCCAAGAAGAGAGAAGCTGGTGAGTGCTGCAAAACACACCGAGCATCAACACACAGATGGATTGCTTGTCTGTGAAAATCTATTAACTTCTTACCATCTCCATCCTGCAGTGGCTGGCCGTGGACGAGGAAGAGGACGGGGTCGTGGCCGAGGAAGAGGACGAGGCCGCGGTGGGCCGAGGAGATGAAGATCTCAAACCACTGTACATTGGTGCGCGTTGTACAGCATTTTTTGTTCTTCGTATAGGAGAGATTTTGCGTTTTGTACATTAAATTCTGTTCTTTTGACAACTGTTTTGAGTCTTTTGTTTTGATCATATGAGGCAGAGGGATGATTCTGCAAGGGTGTCTGGTTATTTTTCTACATTCTTACCAATAAACTGCTTGATTGAATGAGTTGTGTTCAGAATTATTCTTTTTTTAAGATATAAAAGCCAGCGTTGAGTTCAAATTTAAAAACAAAAATGTGTTCAGAGTGAGTTTTGATTAGGTTTACTCAGAGAAAGTGCTACTGCAATCCAATCTCTTTGCCATGTATACTGCTTTTACAGGTTATGACTAAATAAAAGGTCATTTTAAAACACAGGTGTCAAACTCAGCTCCTGGAGGGCTGCAGCTCTGCACAGTTTAACTTTAACCCTAATTAAGCACACCTAATAAAACTAATTGAGTCCTCCAGGCTTGTTTGAAACCTGCAGGTAAGTGTGTTGAAGCAGGGTTGGAACTAAACTGTGCAGGGCTGCGGCCCTTCAGGATCTGAGTTTGACACCCCTGCACTAGAGTTTGAGCTTGTGAAATTCTGTCGTACAGCGCTGCAAAAAGGGGCTGTATTAAACCAGATGATTAGACATTTTAAAAAAGTGAGTGATTGATCCATGTTTTAAATTTCTGTCCAGAAAGCTCATGTTTTGATCCCATGCAATCATATGATGCGATTTCGCAGGTCAGAGTTTACCAAGCGTAATCTTTTTAACGCAGCAAACTGCGAAACTTGTAGCACAAGCTTGTGTTTCCGGTCTGACACATTCACGTGCGTTTGAATGAAAGTCTATGGAGAGAAAAGTGCAGTGTGACCGCAGCTTAAGTGTGCTGAAGCAGGGTTGGAACTGAACAGCAGAGCTGCGGCCCTCCGGGATCTGGATTTGACATGCGTTTTAAAATATTAGTTTCCATAACTAATTTATTTTTTATGACTGTAAGCTATTTTTATTAATGCAGAAACTATGTAAGTCAAAAGTATTGGTGGGTATTTTTTAAATGAAACTGGTTATTTTTGTACCCAACAGCGGACTTTTATTTTGAAAGTTGTGGTCGCGGGTCAGTAGTCCTGCTTTGCGAATCGGTTCATTTGAATGAACTGATTAAATCATTTTTGAGTGTCTTTGTTAGCGTCATAATAAACATATCCCTTACGTTAAATTTGTTGTATTTTGCTTTGGAATTATTGTAAATAAAACGAATTCCCTTAAAACGGTTTCCTCATCATCGTTAAAAAAAAAATCCATTTGAGAGAGTCGGTTCAAACGATTCCTCGAATCGGACCGCACTGGTCAAACAAACCACAGGAAGTAAGGCTGTAAAAGCCCTCAGGTCAGTTTCTTCAACTCTACCGCTAGTGAAAATGTCATCCAGTGACTATTTTATGTATTTTGCTTATGGCAGTAATTTACTGAAGGAGAGACTGCAGCTGAAAAACCCATCAGCCGTGTTTCACTGCGTCGGCAGAATACAGGTAACACAAACGCAATCAGACACGAGCACAAATAACAAACATGAGTGTAAATCTAGTCAATGGTTATCACTACACTATCCCACATCAAAAATACAATAGTGGTTTATTACAAATACTAGTGTTTTAGAACCATACTATAGTAAAGCGTATTATACTGTATATATTATTTACAACTCTGTTGATGAATTCTACAGCCTACTGTAGTATTAGTTATTGTGAACTGATAAACTGTAATAAATACTGTAGTAACTTTAGATTTTACTACATTAAACTGTGGTGTATTGTAGAATAAATACCTCATAGTTGTTAAAAAAAAAAAAAAAACTACAGTATTGGGTCATTTGTTTATATTACTATATTTGCATTACCATATTATATTGATAATATACAATATACTATTATATTGTATAGTTGTGTTACCCAGGGTTCCCACGCTACTTGAATTTCAGCCATATGGATTCAAAGTTTGGAAAGTGCTTAAAACAAACACGTCCTTAAAAATGCTTGCATTCAATTTCCAATGAAATTTCTTTTTGGTGTTTTTTTTAACCATTGTCATAGTGCTGCCAAAAACTGAATGAAAAAAACCTAGAAATTCTTAATTTAAAAATATTAAAATCTTGTATAAGATCTATGACAAATAATGCACATTTTATAAATATTTCAAACTGCATTTGAATATTAGTAGGTTTGAATTCAACATGACATTTTTTTGGGGAAAATGACACTCAGAAATCATCACCCTGACATTTTAATCTAAATATTAAGTGTAAGTGAAATGTCAAGTACAGTTAGGACTTTAAGGGCGCTACATATGCCGTGGGTGTGAATCACAGAGGGGCTTGATTTGAAATTCATGGTGCTAAAAGTCCTTGAATTGGCTGTTTATGACAGAGTGGGAACCCTGGTTACCCTACCAACTATACAA